>JBBPOM010000048.1:0-64567 GCA_038091455.1 Leccinum uliginosum
GTCCAGTGCCTGTTATCGTGTTGTTCACCAAGTTTGATGCATTACTGCCTGTAGCCATGAGCAACTTATCCATTCATGAGCGAAAGCTGCCACTAGAGGAAATGGTGGCAAAGGCTTACAAGCTCATTGATGGAATCTTTGACAATGCGAATGTATGGGGTCGTCTCTCTCAACTGAAATATGCACCAAAATGTAGTATTCGAATTGAAGGTATGATTCTGTTTTCCGATAAATGATCCAGCTGATCGGAGTTCATGCAACCAGGGATGCACAACTCAAATGCGGGATGTGACATACTGCTGGAAAATACAGCAGGAGCGCTGAATGAGGAAGCTTTGCAAATGCTATTTGTTTCTGCACAGGAAACAAATTTAGCACTGTGTGTTAGATATGCAGTTCGAGAGTAAGTGCTGAAAGTTGATTATGATTCAAAGGCTGATTCAATGATGTAAAAGTGTCATAGTTGATATAGACGGGCTGCTTGAATCAGTGCTTCCCCTACACAAACTTGACATTATAGCTCCCAGAAAACTGGCAAGATGGTTTCCACACTTTTGGGTAAGATAGTTTACATATCTAGTTGCTCACACATACAAAATTGATATATGGAATTATAGACTGTGAGTTATCATTACAGCAATTTTGTGGAAATTGATGTAACATATATCATTCCATTCTGCTCTGGAAACAACAGTATGTGCTAGTGAGTGGTACATTGAAGAATGTGCTAGAGAGTGGTGATGCTGATGATGCCATGTCCATTCATTCTCCACTCTGCTCTGCAAATGACAGGATGTGAGTTGTGCATTTTGGAATGTGGCAGAGTGGTGATGCTGATGATGCCATGTCCATTCATTCTCCATTCTGCTCTGCAAATGACAGGGAGTGAGTTGTGCATTTTGGAATGTGGCAGAGAGTGGTGATGCTGATGATGCCATGTCCATTCATTCTCCATTCTGCTCTGCAAATGACAGTTTGTGAGTTGTGCATTTTGGAATGTGGCAGAGTGGTGATGCTGATAATGCCATGTCCATTCATTCTCCATTCTGCTCTGCAAATGACAGTGGGTGAGTTGTGCATTTTGGAATGTGGCAGAGAGTGGTGATGCTGATGATGCCATGTCCATTTGTTGTCCACTCTGCTCTGCAAATGACAGGATGTGAGTTGTGCATTTTGGAATGTGGCAGAGAGTGGTGATGCTGATGATGTCATGTCCATTCATTGTCCAATCTGCTCTGCAAATGACAGGGAGTGAGTTGTGCATATTGGAATGTGGCAGAGAGTGGTGATGCTGATGACGCCATGTCCATTCATTGTCCAATCCTCTCTGCAAATGACAGTGGGTGAGTTGTGCATTTTGGAATGTGGCAAAGAGTGGTGATGTTGATGATGCCATGTCCATTTATTGTCCACTCCGCTCTGCAAATGACAGAATGTGAGTTGTTCATTTTGGAATGTGGCAGAGTGGTGATGCTGATGATGCCATGTCCATTCATTCTCCACTCTGCTCTGCAAATGACAGGATGTGAGTTGTATATTGTGGAATGTGCCAACATGTGGTGATGCTGATGCCATGTCATTCATTCTCTATTCTTCTCTACAAATCACAGTTTGTAAGTTTTGTGTCAGGGAAGAATTTGAGCATTGGTAATTCTGATAATACCATGTTTTTGTTCTGTTCTTGTGCAACAGTTGGTAAGTCATAGATTATTTGATATCCTTTCACATATCAATTTACATGTTTGCTTTTTTGTATTTTTATTTATAGGATGTATGTTACTTGTTTTATGATTGATTCATCACCATTATTGATGCATATTTAACTCAATTTTGCCCTATTTTATCTAGCTGGTGAGCTTTCTGTTATAATACAATATTGTATTGTTATTATTTATCACATTTATCTTGGCATGTGACATTTATAAAAGACTGTAAGTATTTCAGCAGGAATGTTACAGTGATATTCTAACTGTTCATTTTACAACTTTAAACACTTATAGAAGGTATATTATGCAACATATTGAAACATTACCCTACTAAACATAACTATTTTGAATCCCCACAGATGGTAGGCACTATATTTTTCAATTTCACTCTTTTTCATTTACTAATCATTCCATCATTTCAAGGCTGTAAGTTGTTGTGTATTGTCAACATACACACACCTTGTATATTGTGCTCAAAACACTGTTTTATTTCTTGCAGGATGTAAGTTCTTTGTTGCTAGTGTAATACTATTCTAATGTCTGATCACTAATAAAATAAAATAATTTTATATAAATTTTAGCCTGTAAGTGTTTATCATGCAAATTCAAATCTGAACTATGTTCTTATTCTTATTGATAGATGGTGAGACTGTTTTTATGATATCCTGGTTTGTTTTGATAGATTTCAATTTAATTTGTGATTGTCAGACTATTCACAATCAAACTGTATGTGAATGAATTATATTGTCATTTGGTTATAACATGTCATTACCCAGTCCAACATTCATGTGGAACAATCTTCTATTTTGGCATCCAATAGTATTGTAAATTCATCATTGATTTCATTGTGCATACAAATAAAATTGAAAATCATAGGTGAATCTGGGTACATGGAAGCAAATCCTTCTAACCACCATTGGTATATCTTTTTCTCCTCCAAGTTCTTTTTTTTGAAACACAAAACCAACAAAATGTACACTTTTATTGGTTTGCAGGTTTACTGCTCATACTGGAGCATTCTTTCTATCTTTTCCATCAGAAGGATTCTCAACCACTTCTATCTGCTGCTCAAAAGTACAAGGCATCAAACACACCCAAGCAGGTGAAATCAGCCATGAAGGAAGTTTTTGATCAATATGGCAAAGCAACCAGAGAAGAAAAGGTAGAGATGATTGTGAATGTTGTTCTTCAGAATCGGATGAGTATGTTAAGCATATATTTAATTGTCCATTTGATGACCATCTCTCTCAGAAATTTAATGAAGTCCCTTAGAATCTGGTATGAAAGTCATGGTCAGAACATCAAGTGGTTTCAAAGAAGTGCATGACATGTATGACAAAAGAGCAGAAAAGAAATAGCTGAAACAGCCAAGAATTTATAGAAACATACTCAGTCAATGTTGTATCTGTGCATGACTGTCATTGACAGTTCATGAATGAAATTCTTGTGTGGAGATGTAAAGCAAAGACATTGCATTTATATCACAACCTCTTGTCTAGAGTACATGCCAAACAGGGCCTATATGCACAGCGCATGCACATGAGCCGCGTTCCGTAAGCAAAAGAAACAAAGAAGACGCACGAAAAAGTACATACTCCTGTCCCTATACGTGATCTTGTCCATCCCGTTTGCGCGGCCAATCGAGTGCATTCCACATCGTCGTCGACAACACCATGAGTTTGAACGCGATCTAAAAGGGGGCAGGAAGGAGCATCGGTAGAAGGATGTAGTGAGAGCGAAAACGAGAATGACGTCAGTCCAAAGATTCGACAGACACAAGACTGATACGGACACCGGAAGACCACAGAAACACAAGCTTCGGTTGGCCATCGATATGCAGATGCGGAGAAGGCGGTCAAAGAATCACATCGCAAAGAATCACATCGCTAGGCATTAGAACGAGCGATCAAAGAATGTTTAGGACCCCACGACGACCGGTACGCACGCAGCATCTCGTATATACAATAACCCGCCAAGTTCAACGAGACGACCTGCGTGACAATATAGCACGCGAGCGTGTTCAACATCAGTCGTGGACTGCGATTCCATAGTCAAGGAGCTCACAGTTGCTGGTCGCGATGGATAGCATGCGGACGGCTACCCCAATGGTGTACCATACGCTGCAGCTGCAGTCAAGGGATCAGCCGATGGGTGTCGCTCCATGGATAAAACTCGCAAGTATCATTCACCGTGACAGACAGGCATGTACGGCGTGATCCCGCTAAGGTCTATCGAGACGACCACGCTCAGAGGCAAACAAAAGAAGACAATTCACGAAAGGATTGCCCACCATGCGCTTGAATGATCGTCGCAAATGGGACCATATAACGGTCGAATATCGCTTTCCATATGAACCGCACTTCGTCCGGGAACGTGAATATGGGGTCCCACAGCAGGATCTGGTGTCGCACGAACAGAGGTTGGCAGGAAGGACGAAGACCGGACGGACGAACTGCAGAGATGAGATTCAGACGTTGGAGTTTCGAGAAGAGGGAGCACGTACAACCAATCCGACAGCTAAGCACAGGTCGGAAAATGTATGTCAAAAGAGAGGTAACGAAGCTCAATCTCGCTTCTAATAGATCCGCTCCCGTCCCTGCTGTCCTTTTCCTTGTCCTCACCCTGGTCCCCGTCCCCACCCGAGCGTTTTTTTTTTTTTTTGATATCGACGTCGAGCTCCGCCACGCTCTCCGGTCAGGCTTGCCTGACCTCATTCGCCGTTGCCGCTCTCGAGACACAAACAACCACCGCGTGTGTGCGCGTGGTGGAGGCGGCGGAAGGAAATATGGTCCAGCCACCGACGCGTCGAGCGCCCATCCGGACTCGGATGTAGGTACGAGTGCGTCCGGTTGTGCGAACGGTGGGTCGGCAAACGTCGCAGCGCAAATGTGCATACCGTCGTCGTCGTGCTTGCCATGCGCATCTGCCGTTGGGGAGTACGTGGCTGTAATGAGACGGGCTGACGTATTCTTCATCCGCATCACGTTCGTCCACGAGCGATTAAACTGGAGGTGAGGAGTGGAGACGGAGTCACGGAGGAGGCGCAGTAGGACGCAACGGATAGTAGGAACTCGCATGGAGAGCTTCTTCCTTATCGTGTCCAGTCGCTCCTGGACCTGCAATCACCCTACCTCTGAACTGATCGTGTTCTCTCGCTACCCATTCGGACGTGACTGTATCCGACTGAAGTCACTGAACGTGCAATCGACCGCTCCCGTGATAAGTTGTGTCGTGAACGAGTTGCCTGATTTGGCCAATCACTTCATACCCCCTCGTCTCGTTCCCCACATCAACATGAATTTTCTTGATACCTATGGCATAACGGGTACGGGTACCAGCACCCCGCCTTCTACCAGCGAACGACAGCCAGAACAAAGTCTTAACGAAGAGGTTTCGCAGGTTATTGGCCAGCTCGGGCGTTTCTGGGGTGGGTTTAGGATGCAGGTATGCAAGAGGCCATCCGTATGCTCACAATGTTCACCGGTGAATAGAGCGAGATAGCGCTTTCCTCTGCGAGACGAGATCTCAGTCAAGTCGTCATTCAAGCGCAACACACGTTCGAGCAACTGGCTACGGAGACACAGCCCAAGCCATCCGACGTTGAAGATGAGAGAAGGCATGAAGAAGGGGAGGGGGAGAGTAACGCCGAGCGATCAGAGGATACGCCCACTGCAGACACGATGCAGCCTACCAGCACCGAGCCCAGCACCTCTGCCACTGCTTCGTCATCGTCGACGATGGCTCACTCCTTCTTTTCCCGCCTCCAGTCATCGATCCCGCCCAACATCGTCTCTTCCGTGCAGGCGCAGCTCCCAGAGCGTCTCAAGAACGCACAGCACATCGACCTCGCGCAGCTTGGGAGCACGCTCTCGTCCGAGTTCCAGCGTGTGCAGGGCGTCACGCGGGCGCAGGCGGAGGAGTACGTTCACAAAAGTGAGGCGCTACTCCGTGAGGCGATGAAGGAGGCCGGGGGCGTGCTGCGGGAGGCGGTCAAGGTCATACCACCGGAGGAGAGGAGCGCCACGGAGGTATCCATCGCCTGGGATGGTATGGATTTTTGGACGCTGCCTGGCTTGGCTGCGAGCGGACCGGAGCATACATCCAAGGGTAAGGGCAAGGAGGTTGATACTGGCAGCGGGTCGTCCTCTGGCCGTCCGTCTGAGGATGCACGTCGGGCGGTTGCGACGCGGGCCGAGTCGCTGTTGAAGCAGTTGAGGAGCAATCCCGAGATCATCAAGCTCGATCCTGCAGCAGACACCTCCAAAGAAGCTTATCTGGCCTGGGCGGATTTGAGCGAGGCGAGCGAACATGGGTTTGGAACGAAGGTGTGGGGAGAGCGAATCACTAAGGCGCTGTCGGACCCCTCGAACGGAGCGGCGTTGCAGGCTACGTTTGATTCACTCGGTATAATTTGATTCATTTTCATTTATCAGGAAACTGACTACGTTATTCCCGGGCTCTAGTACCGTCTTTCATGCCTGAAGAAATCTTCTGGGTCAGGTACTTCTTCCGGGTGCACCAGATCGAGACGGAGGAAAATAGGCGGAAGGCACTTCTACAAGGTAAGTTTTTTCTGTAATCACACGCGATTCTGTCCAACACATCTCCCGAAAAGCGACTGCGGATAATGAAGAAGACTTTAGTTGGGAAGACGACGAAGACGAGTCAGTTTCTGGCGGTGCAAAGGAGACGCGGACCCCTGCCAAGACACTGGCATCGTCGCAGCTCACGCTTGCTCCTCCCAGGGAGGCATCCGCGTTGGATGTTTTGTCCGTATCATCCTCGCGGATACAGAGTCCTAGGGAAAGCAGTGAAGACAGCTTTGATGTTGTATCTGGAAATGTGAGCAGTACGGGAGCAGCTGATGCTGAAGAGGAGGAGGAACAGGAGGCAGAAGAGGAATCAGAGGAAGAGGATGGAGAAGAAGGAGGAGAAGAGAGCGACTGGGAGTAGTATACTCATGAGGATTCTGAATTAGGCAACTTTGTAAATTTAATCAAAAGCTATGACGGCAATGGCCCAGTTCTGGCCCCGAGTCTGGTCGGTTGTTCTCTTCAAATTTTATCCGCTACGCTGCTCGAGTTATGCGGGATGACCTCGCTGTATGAAAGACGCCTTCTCAAGCTGCGTCTCCGGTCCAGATCCACGACCATCCTCGCACTCCGCTTCCTCTGGGTCATCGTCATCCTTTGGTGCGAGTTTGGCGTTTTCTTTTACAGTTTGTCGGATTGTAGGTGGCCCGACGAGGCTATCGAGTCAACAGTGAGTAGGTACACTCGAGGTGTTGATTCTTTTTGACATGCTCCACTCAAGACTCGTTCACCCTCCGAGGTGACCCCCACCCATGTGCTCTTGGTCACAGATGCTCAGCTGCATAAGCCTGCCACTTCCGCACTGCACTCATGGTTCCTGTACCACCCAAATCTTTCGTACTTGCGTACGAGTTGGAGGGTTGCATCACGTCTCCGTCCAGACGCTGTCATGTTCCTTGGTGACACGTTTGCCTCGGGTCGCTATGTCGAGACCGAAGCAGAGTGCGTATATAGACGGTTTACGTACCTATTAGGCGTTACAGACTAACCCTGCGAAATCATAGGCACGACGCATACTATCGTGCTTTCGAAACGACTTTTCCTCGGGATGCTTCTACGCCGTTCTACCTTATACCTGGGAACAATGATATAGGGTATGTCTCACTCCTTTTTAATAGGTCCAGATTTGATATACGTGTTTGCAGGTTGGGGGATTCCTCCACTTTTTCCAAGAACGCCAGACGCTTCTTTGAAGAACGCTTCGGACCCACGAACCGCGCCGTCTCTATAGCAGGCCATCAATTCGTCTTGCTGAACGCACCGGGACTCGTGGAGGAAAACTATCGCCGACATGCGCATGGTCGAACCTACGATCACTGGACCCCACTTCCAGGAGGTCCAATCGAGTTCGTAATGTCGATCTCTGATCAGGCCAACGAACTCGCGGCCCAACCAAAAATTCTACTTAGTCACATACCGCTCTCTCGACCGTCGAGCAAGTCCTGCGGACAGCTGCGCGAGAAGGGCACGATACGCAAGGGGGCGGGGCACGGGTATCAAACTATGCTCGGAAAACAGACGACCGACTTTCTGTTGAACATTTTGCGGCCAGCCGTCGTGTTCAGGTGAGTCCCACTCTTTGTCGAGCATTGATTCGCGTCGATAATTTTGTGGCTAGTGGCGATAATCGTGACTATTGTGAAATCATGCACGAGTTGCCTGGGTCCGACTTACAAACCAATATGGTTCGGGAGGTTACCATCAAGTCATTTTCTCCAAGTCGACACATCCACCGGCCAGGGTTCCAACTCCTTTCCCTAGTTCCTCCGTCTTCTTCACCAACTGAGCCAACTTTTGCGGATGTACAATGTCTTCTACCCGACACGCGTCGCATCTATCATTTCATATACTTCCCTTGCCTAGTACTGACTGCACTCGCATTGGTATACTTGGAGTTTATCAAGCTTTCACGTCACAGGAAAAGTACTTCGCCCGTAGCGTTCACGCGTTTTCGACGATCGTCGCCTCCCCCTGAACCCGATTCGGCCATCTGGGCCACTCGGACCCCGCTCAAGTCGAGGATGCAAACGAGTCCTACTGCACCACTCCCTCTCTCCACGCGAATTCTCAGCACAAAATCCGTTGCGTCTTACCGCGCATCCCCCGTTTCCACACCCCACGGTTCACCATTGCTCAGTCCAATCACGCTCTTCCAATCCGGGGATGAACGTGATGCGGAGGAAGATTACCTCAGCCCGTCTCATTATAACCACGTACTTCCCAGCGGCGGATGGCATGGCGAGCACGACGACGACGACGACAGCCACGACCGTCACCGTTTGCACGCGCGGACCCACTCCCACCTACATCCGGAGGGGCGCTCCAGGGTATCGGCAGCTGGACCGTATTTCCTTCCACCGCCTCTATCCCAGCGCACGCGCGCGCGGTGGTCGTTTACGTGGTCGTTTGCGTTTTTGGGGAGACGGCGGCGAATGACGCTGGGTGTGCCTGACTGGAGAGCGTGGCGGAGCTGGTTGAGCGGTCATGCGTTGGCCGTGTCGACGTCGTCGACGTCAAAAGGATATCCGCTCGGACGAGGACGGGCACAAGGACAGCAGGCACGGGAGCGTGGGCTTTTGTGGCGGGTTGCGAGCGACTGTGTGAACGTGGCGTGGCCTGCGGTCGCTGCCTGGACTGTGATCAGATGGATGTTTTTCTGATCGGGATGTTGGCGTGTCGGCGGTCACGATATAGGTGGATACTAGGGCGTCTCGTGATATTGAAAATGCAAGCATAGACCTTGTGCTGCAATGGACTCGGTGGAAAAAAAATGATATCAACTAGGAGGTGACTAGCAACACTCATAGCCTGGCCCACACAGAATCACAGAACATTGAGCATAGTATACTATAGGCTCCAGATACCCAGCATCAGAGCATGATTGCTTCTATCTATGTGCTGTTTGGATGAATGCAATCGGCTTTTGAATTTGGACTGCACCCATTGACAATGAATGAGCCTTCTATGATGTAGGAAGGTTCAGCTCATCGGTAGGGGGACTAATACTGATGCATCACAAGTATATTATCTACTGCTTTGCCAAGAGGAAAAGCATAAAGGAAAGGCTGAGGGTACTAGTCAAGGAGAGATATCTGATCTTGTTACAGTGTATGATCCACTGGTATGTATATTATACACTCATACTACATCCATGTAGTATTCTCTGCATTTTCCCCCTGCCCTACAGACCTCTAGTATGCTCCTCCGTTGCACATCTCATCATTCTGCTTGTCATTCAATATAGTACAAACCTCCCTCACTCATCCTTACCATCAAGTTCTCACCAACGTCAAAGAGAACTTCACGTCCGCAACCTCTTGCTCCTCCTCGATGACTAGATCCCCTCCCTTCCATTCCTGGATATGAGCGGGGACGCTCCGTACCGTCCTCGAAATTAACTCTGCATGCACCCTGAGCGCGTCGAGCAACTCTGCCCCCGACCCGTCTTCGAACTTGTGATACACGTCGACGTCGTCCGTCGCTTGCAACCCCGCCTTCTTCCTCAGCTTTTGCACCCGGTTAATCAACTCCCTCGCGAGCCACTCCCCCATCAGCTCCGGGTGAACCTGTACGTCGAGACGGACGACTACGTCGTTGTCCGTGTGCGTCGAATACTGACCTTCGGACGCCGGCGGCACCTCGAGGTACCGCTGGACCGTCAAATCGCCCGCGACGAGCTCGATGCCATCGACGGTCAGTTTACCGCTGTCGATGTACGCTTTCACGGCGTCGCTCGAGACACCGGGGAGCGCGTTCTTGACCCGTGTGAGGTCCTTGCGAAGTTTGCGACCCAACACGCCCCAGTCCGCGACCGCGCGGTAGCGCACGCCGGACATGGATTCGTCTGACGTGAAGATGACGTCGCGCACGTTGAGCTCGGAAAGGATGTACCGCTGCAGGGATGTCACATCTGCAATGTACTGAGCGTCCGGGTGGAATACCAAGAGCTCTTTCAGTGGGGTCTGATGACTATGGGTCAATGCAAATCAGTGAGATGGAGAGAGCACGGACTTTCAGGGAGAGGTTATGTCTCTCGCGGATATTTCGGGTCAGGTCGATGACGGCCTTCATCCGCTGTACTTGCCGCTCGATAAGGACGTCAAAGTATTCTTCTTTCACTTCTGGAAAGCTCAGGAAGTGGACCGAGCGAGGATCTGGGACTGAGGGATCTTCTGGTATGTACTCCCGCAACGTCTGATATAGGTTTTCGGTCAAAAACGGCGTGTAGGAAGACTGTCGCATGTGCCACGACGTCGTCAGCGCTGAGAAAACTCGACAATATGGCCCACAAGGATGACGAGATACTCACCATCGTACGACACAACGTAAGCAATGTTTCAAACAAGGTGTTCAACGCAGCGACCGTGTCCTCCTTACCGTCCTCGCCCTTTAGTCTCCGTCTGTTGAACCGAATGTACCAATTCGTAAGTTCGTCTACGAGATCCAGAAGTCGCGGGAGGATGCTGTAAAGTCGATAGGCAGCCATCTCCTCGCGGAATAACGAGATGAGTGATTGACAACGCGCGAGGATCCACCGATCCATGACGTTGTTCGAAAGCGGTGCATGAGGGTTGTACTTGAACTCGATTCCGGTCGTCTTTTGCAATAGACTGGCTTGGCCGAGGAAGAAACGGAAGGCGTTGACCCAGGGGAGCATGACGCGAGAAATGACGTCGTGCACACCCTCCTCGCGAAAGCGGAGGTTCTCACCACGCACGATCGGTGAGTTCACCAGGAACATCCTGAAAGACGTCACTTCAGCCTACAGGACGCTTCTACCCGAGTATCTGAGTATGCGTACCTAACTGCATCAGCACCGAACTTTTTGAACATCAAGTTCGGGTCGGGGTAGTTTCTGAGACTTTTGCTCATCTTCTTGCCATCGGCAGCCAGGACGAGACCTGTGACGATCAAGTTTTTCCATGGCGCTTTACCAAACAAGTGGGTCGAGAGCACAAGCAACGTGTAGAACCATCCTCGTGTCTGATCGATACCTTCAGATACAAAGTCTCCAGGGAAATTTTGCTCGAATTGTTCCTTGTTCTCGAATGGATAGTGTACTTGGGCATACGGCATGCTGGTGCCCACTTTGTTATTTTTCGATTAGAAGGCCTACGTGTGAGGTGGGCTTACCTTCCGGACTCGAACCAACAGTCAAACACTTCCTCCACTCTCTTTAGGAGACCCTTTCCCTTTTGCGAGGGAATGGTGAGGTGGTCTATTTTGTCTCGATGGATATCAGTGATTCCAGTAGCTCCGGTCAACCGCTCTAATTCCCCGATGGAACCGACGGCGACGACCTGGATGTATTTGTCAAACTATTCGATCGAAAAGGATAATGACGATCGGACAGACCTCCTCAAAGTCGTCGCTCGCCCACAAAGGTAGCGGAGTACCCCAGTAACGATTTCTTGAAATATTCCAATCGCGCGCATTTGCAAGCCAGTTTCCGAAACGGTTATCACCAACGGATTGAGGGACCCTATTACGTTCACTCAAGAAGGATATCAGAAATGTTCATTCGGGGTCCCTTACCACAACGTTTCCTTGTTATTAGAGACGAGTTGGTCTTTGATGGGTTCCACTCTCACGAACCACGATGGGATCGCCCGATAGATGAGAGGCGTTCCCGATCTACATATAACGCTCAATCAGGACTCCTGACGGTAATATTCGTCAAAAGACACACCGCCAGCAAAACGGGTAGGAGTGGTTGATGGTGGATTGAACGATCAGACGTCCCTTGGCCTTCAAATACTTCATGATTTCCTTGTCCGCAGCCTGCATATATGTCACGTCAGCAGAGGCTACCCGCGATCGTGTGTCAACTGGCCTTGATATGCATGCCCTCGTAGTCCGTGACAGGTTTAACGAATTTCCCAGCATCATCTAGAGGACAGGGTGGCAACTCGTCCGCGGCCACGATACCATTCTCCCTAGCGATGCGGTGATCATCCTCTCCAAATGCCGGCGCTTGATGAACGATTCCGGTACCGTCTTGATCGGTGACGTAGGTATCAGTGACAATAAAAAATGCACGGTCCTCGTACTTGTAAACAGAACATGAGCATCACGTTTTCTTGAAGTGCTAGTGAAGACATTCTCACCTGCTCAGTGAAGTACTCAAAGAGCGGTAGGTATCTCCATCCTTTCAGATCCGCACCCTTGAACGTCGCGAGCTTTTCAAACTTGGCTTTCTTTGGATCCTTGTATAGCGTTCCGAGCAATTTGTCGCAAAGGATATAGTTCGCGTCCTTTTCCTTGTCATGGATCTTGATGTACGTGAACTCGGGATGGACGCACAGCGCCAAATTCGATGGCAGTGTCCACGGTGTCGTCGTCCATGCTAGCAGCGATGTAGAAGGGTCATCGACGAGCGGAAAGGCAACCGTGACCGCCGGATCGTTGACATCCCGATAATCCAGCCCAGCCTCAAAGTTGGACAAGGGCGTCGTGCACCCAGATGAATACGGCATCACGCGCGTACCGCGATAGACGACCCCTTTTTTCCAGAGCTCTGCAAAGGCCCACCAGATGCTCTCCATGAACGTCGTATTGAGTGTCTTGTAATCGTTGTCGAAATCGATCCAGCGGCCCATCCGTTCGACGGTCGCGCGCCATTCGGACGAGTAGCGCATCACGATCGCGCGACATTCGGCGTTGTACTTGTCTATTCCCATCTTCATCACGTCATCTCGGCCAGTTATGCCCAGTCGCTTGTCGATCTCGTGCTCGACGGGCAGACCGTGTGTGTCCCAGCCAAATCGACGGGTGACGTGATGGCCCGTAACGTGTGCATATCGCGTCACGATGTCCTGCGCAAGAGATGTCAGCATTCGGCGGGACGTCTTGGATCAGATGAAATCAGATCGCACCTTGATAGTACCGGCCAAGAGATGGCCATAGTGGGGCAAACCAGTGGCGAAAGGTGGTCCATCGAAGAAGACGTACTCTGGCTTCCCTTCTGAAAGCTTCAAGCTTGTCTGGAACGCGTCGATCTCGCGCCAGTATTCGATCACCTTTTCTTCCTCCTTTGAGAAATTGAATTGTTGTGATACTAAGCAGATGATCAGATTCGAATTGAATGACGATGGAAGGGTTGTAAAACGCACCGTCGTGCTTGGGAAACGGCATGATTGTATTATCATCTACGTGCAAATAGCACGTACTTGTATCTAATACCAAGACTCGAAGTGACTCGAAACAACAAGGCAAATTCCGAGTGGCGGTAAAGGCATTCAATCTCAGCAAACCCAATTACGCTGGCAGCACCGCCATGCGAGGGGGTAAATCGGTCGACCGATTTCGACCAATCAGATCGATTTGACCGATTTTCGAACTCCATTCACCTTTTTTCGAGGTCCGCCCGGCCGTGACCGAGTCGCGACCTTTCTGTCACCTGACGTGGTGGCAGCGCGTGGCGGTGAAGGGGGTGGCAGTGGGTGGTGGCAGTGGGGGTGGCAGTGTTTTTCTGGGGAAATTTTCGCTAAGGTCGAAAGGGGCCGGCCCGAGCCCCGGGGTGCGCGCGCGCAGGCGAAAAACGAGGTACGGCAAGTAGTATTGGGTCGTGTGCGACGACACCTACTCGAACAAGTCCTGGCCGACAGTAGCACAGGGTATGTTCCAGTTCCAATGCCGAGGGTCGAAGGGAGGAGTGAGGGGAAAACAAAAGAGACTTTTTGATTGGAGGAGCGGGGATAAGTTAGTATTAGTAATCTACTACGTGGGTCCGTCACGGTAGCGGTGGCTCGAAAGCGCGCGCGGGCGCGTAGTACCAGGGGGAAAAACAAGTAGACTACATGTAACTACAGGTCAGTTAACTCGACGAGGGTTGAAGGAGAGCCCCCGGAGTGCACGCGCGTAGCAGGATTGAAAAAATAAACGGTCGGTCCTGGCCGATAGTAGCACAGGGTATGTTCCACCCGGGCCGGCTTTGATGAGCCTTGAAGGGGGGTTGGGGCGGAGCGGACGCGCGCGCGCGTAGGGGAAACAAACGGAATTTTCATTCACTGGGGCAAAGACAAAAAAGTACGTACTAACTAAGCAGTAACTTGAAATGGGGAAGAGGGCCGGGGGAAGGAACTTGGAAGACTAAAAGTACGTAACGACGACGACAAATAGGAGGGAAAACAAAACGGCATACACTTGAAAGGGGGGAAGAAGGGGGGAGGAAAGAAACGACGACGACGACGACGAAGGAAAGGAAAAAAAAACGGCATGCGTGCCAGATTCATCAGAGGCAGCCCGTGTGAGATCAAACCGATCTGATCCCCGATCGTCACGCGCTTTGTTCGAGGTACCCGATACGAAGACATTCGGCACCGTCGTGCTGAACGATGCGATCAGCGGGGACAGAAGCGTCGACCTGGAAACCGGCGTAAATCTTGAAGAGCGCAGTTGTGGGCTGGCTGTCTGAATCTGTAAGAATGACAGTGCGCTCAGAGAGCATCAGAAGGAACGCCTGAGCCTCGACCAGCAACAGACCGGTCCCGTCGGCATTGGCTGTCGTGACCATGCCGTAGACCTCTTGCACCTTCTTGAGGAACGCATGCGCATGGAAGTTCCCTCCGTCTGAGAAGATTCCGGTCGGCTGTGGCCACGGGGGCAGATCGGGCGACTCGGCCGTCACCTTGGACTTGATTCCGTCCGCGCAAATGCCGCGCCGGTGGTTCGTGGTGGACTTTGTTGGGCCTGGGTACATGATCGTCTTGCATCGGTTGCATGTCGCGACCTTGCGGGGCTGTAGAATAATAGTAAATCCATAAGAAAACGACTAAAGAACGTGTGGTACTCACCTTCTTTCCGGTTGCCGCGCCAGTCTTCACGAGATTGACAATGGTGCAGTGATGGCGCCAGAACGCCTCGTTGTTCCGCTTCGCTGCGCAGCATGAGCGGCGAACGGTAGTGAGCATGGCACAACAAAGACTCACAAGTGAAATTGTTGCTTGTGATCCGCTCGATCAATCTGGGCTCCATCTCGCCCAGCTTGCGAAGCAGGGCGAGTGGACTCTTCCGAACGACTGGCCTACTGCCAGATTTCTCGATAAGTCGCCTGTTGTACTCTTCCGTCGCTTCGACCCATTTCCTAGACGTCATCTCGTAGGAGATCCACCGGAACTCGGCGCGCATCTCCATGAACAGGAAGAACTGATGTTCACCGCTGATGGTGAGGGACTCCGGATGGATGCCTGTAGCTGCCATGAACAGGCGCTGCGATCGCGTCTCACCGCCACCCTGATTGATTGCGGCAGTTACGGTGGACGGGTCCGGCAAGTCCGACGAGTTTGAGTCCAAGGGTGGCAACGGGGCTGTGTTGTCCGAAACAGAGGAAGCGGCGGGAACCGTGACGATTGAGGTAGTGATAGGTAGGTCCCCGGCTAACTGAGCGCTCGGCTGTCCCACTGGCGCGGAGCCAACTTGAAACGCGGTCTCGATCCGCCTTGACTTCGGTGGGCGCGGGCATGTGTTGGATGACAACTTGAAGTAAGTGTCGAGCACCCCAGCGCGCCGGACTTCAGCAGTAGGACCCGGGCCTCTAATTTCGACCACCTCCGAGTCGCCTGCACTGGAGCGCGAGTCAGGTAGTAAGGGCTCTTCTGCCTTGCGCTTTGAGGTAGTAGTAAGCGATGGGGCATCCCCCGTGCAGTGCGCCGGCAGGCCTGCCAGTCGATCCAGGCGAGCGGATGTGTTCGGGAGCTCATCCGAGTCAGTGTGCAGCTGGCGGGATTGGGAAACGTGAGGCCTGGATTTAGAAACCTGTGGGAGGTCAAACAGCTTGGGATCAATTTCAAGCTCATTGAAGAGAAAATTCCGACTTGATAGCATCGCGCGCTCAGTAAGCGTGGCAGTATCGGTCGGGGTGACTTGAGGGACAACCGAGTCACGGTCGAGCTGAAGCTCGTTGACTTCTTCCTTTACCAGACCTCCGAACGTCGAGACGTGTTCGGAAGGTACCAAGCCGAAGCGCTCGCCTGAGTCTGCAAAGCGGAGTTCGGGAAGCCTAGCGGGGAGGGGACACTGCGGGCCTGCAGCTGCGCGGAGCCGATTGTACAGCTCAGAGATGGTGTTGGTGAGGTTGGTGTGGTGAGAGCCAGCGGTCAGTACGATGAACGGAGTCTTCTGTGAGTCAGCACGCTGGAATCCGATTCGAATGTTCCGACGGTGCACGAAGTCGTGGCTGAGAGCCGCGAGCATCACGACACCGCTTGGCTGTGCCCGTTGAAGGCCGTTCCATGCCTTATGGCACCCCTCGATGCGGCTTCCGTCGGAAAGGATATCTTGACGGCGGCGCTGCAAACATCCTTTTTGTACGTGTTTCAACTGTTCCTGGTGTACCTAATGGGGATTGATCAGTCACAACGCTGAGCGCATCGAGCGACGAGCGACGAGTAGTAGTACTCGCCTTCTCAGATGCCGCGGACCATATAGTCCCATTCGCTGCCCATTTACTGTACGCTTCGACGAGCCGGTGCTCCTGTTCTTCCCGGTTCCAGTACTCCGCCCCTTTGTCCCCCTCGTTTGCATGTTTTTTCAGTATCGCGTTCGTGATGTCCGACATCACGGCAGCGCGATGACTGTTCTTGCTCCCGTTTAGAATAGTTGCCATGTACCTACTCGATCCGAGTCATTAGTAACGAATGTTTAAATGGAGCGAGTGCGAGACGGCGAGACTCCGACCGTGACGTACCTTGCAATGAAATGCCAAACGTCTTGAATAGAATCGCTGTCAGGAAATATGGCCGTGATCGCGCTCCGGACCATGCAACAGTTGTCGCTGACGAACATCTCGGGCAGCGCTTGACCGAGCAGCTGAGTGCGATGCTTGAGACCCGTCAGGACTTCCTGGATCTCAGCGTTCGCCTTCGACTGACAAAAACGCTGTCAAAAATTAGTCAGTACGTACATACTATGTAATGTCACCGGCCTTACCCAAGCGATTATCTCGTTTGATTCGTTTATGACGCTCAGCACTCCACCCTTTAGGTACTTGGACCGCTGACCATCCTTGTCAGACACGGTTGCCTTGTTGGAAATCTTGAAGGTACTGTCGAGCGAGCCGCAGATCGCTATGAGTGGAAACGAGTCCTCTGCATTAACACGGCGTCAGATATAATTAATTAGACCTTACCTGTCAAAGATCGCATGTAAGATTGGGACTCGTTCTCCCTCGCGCGCGCAGTGAAGTCGAGGTAAACCTCACTGACGATGTCAGCGGAGATGCAGTGCGCGTTATACCCTAGCCCATCCTCAAATGACGAGAACTCTTGCAAGCCTTTGTGGTCGACGCCGAAGAACGATGCGACTGTTCGCGGACCGGAAGACGCCTCTTCCAGCTGTCGGAGGTACTCGAGCTTGCGCCGGTGATATTCCAGGAGATGGAGCTCTACAGACACGGGATTGGTTAGTTAAATGTGACGGAGATAAGCACTCACGTCGGATTTGTTCTGAAATCCCACCGGATGTGGAGGAAGGTCGAACCTCGATGATGAGATCGAAGAGATCCCGTGTAAGCCCACAGCGGTGGAGGAATGTCGGAATACCGCCTAGGAACACGCGGTTAGTAGCATGAAACGTGCCTCGGAAGCGTGCCTCGTGACGTACATGGAATGTTCCAGTGCTCCCACGTTTTCCAGTAGGCTGCACTGGTTGTCGCACAGCAATACCCAGACGACGGCGCCCTTTTCATTTGCGCTGCACGCTGACTCGGTGCGTCCTTACCCTTCCCTCCATCCGAGTCGTTGACTTTCTCTGTGTCGAGTCGGCCATCCCCAGCGACGCTAGTGTTGCCCCCTCGACACACCTTGCATCGCAACTGCAGGCCCAATGCAACCTCGTCTTGAAGGATCCCGTGAAGCTCTCGAGCGCCCGTTCCGGTCCATCCGTCCCAAATTACCTCAGTGCGGGACTGACACTGGGGACAGCAGGCAAGTCCCGGGTAATAGAATGGATGGACAATATTGACCGGTTTTAGGTACTGCGTCTCGGGACTCACATCAAACGAACTGACTGCGCGCTTCTGGAGGTGGAGATACGAGGGCGGGATGAAACGCGGACCAAACAAAGGGATGTCCGGGCTAAGCTTAGCAGGCGCATTGCCCTTCTTCCGGGGTCGTGTCTTCTCCCAGACGAATGTGACGTACTCAACGACCTCCGACTCCCAATCAAGCTGGAACCGCGGACGAGGGCTCCTTCTAGACTCCGGTAGGTTGCTCCACACATCCGCTCGTCGTTTGACCTAATCGAGACCCTCGTTAGTAGGCAAGACTTCAAGTCGAATGCGCTCAAACGGTGCTCACCGAGTCGGCCCAGTTGGTGCAGAATCCTTTGCGATCCTTTGCATCCACGAGCGATGAGTTGCGGAGGAGCGCAGTGACCACCTTCGGTTCGAAGATACTAGACATCGGGATTCAGGATGAGTGATTTAGATGTAAGTACGGTACGAGGGAGCTTAGGGGTTGAGCGTCCTGGCGTGAGTACTCGAACTGCAGCGCGAGCACATTATATAGTCGTTTCTTTCTTCATCTCCGTCTTCTTCACTCCTCAGACTCTTCAGCCATATCACAATATCAACATGATGCTGCCGTCTGATACAGTAGATCCGCCGCTACTCGTTGCGCTTCCAGTACGTTTTGTCGCTTATTCGCATGTTTTTGATCGGCCAACCTCACCGAGTCGAAAAGAACTCAGACCCGGCGCAAATGATTGAGACCGAGTCCAAGTCCACTACTACAACTACTCAGCCTGAGCCGGCGACCGCAGCTCAACTCGAAACGCCGTCACCCAATCGCGTTGCTGCAACCCCCGCCGGGCTACGCCGCAACGATAGCAATTGTCTAGCGGTGATTGACCTCACTGCAACCAGTTGCGAAGACTCACCGGCACCAACGGATCACGGATTATCCGACACGGATGAAGGCTCGGACTCACTCAAGCGTGCCCGTTCAATCTCGCGAGGGCTTTCCGAGTCCAGCCCGCTTCATCACAGCATAATGAACTCGAGGTGAGTTCTGAAACGAAACGAGTTTCCGGGCCGCTAATAATTACATAGCAACTTACGAACGCGCAGTAACGAGCCCGAGACTACATGTGGGGCCATACATAAAACAGATCTCGCGATCACGTCTCGCGTTGGTCTCGACACGCTACTCGAGCGAGTCGGGACAAATCACGGGTTTCACACCAAGATAGTCAACAACGTGTACAGGAATTCTAAGAGTCTACAGGATACTGACGAGATAGTACGCATCATGCGGGAGGCGGCGCAAGAGCGTGGCGAGCAGGAAATCAAGCGTAGGTCCAAGAAACGAAAGACGGCGTGAATTGCCAGTGCCATGCTGTGCTCGGTAGTTTGTCTGTACGTACAAATTGTAGTGATAGTTGACTCGCGAATACAGTTTCGTGTATGCAGTAATGATGTATCTAAGATAGCTTTGATGTTTGCTCGTGTCAACCATTCATTTGCGGACGTCGTTCACCATTGTCGACGCCTGCCCCTTCACTGCCCCTTCAGTGGGTTCGCCGGTTTCCGGAGCGCTGCCCCTTCGGGGCTTCTCGGCTCGCCTTCCGGCTCGCTACCCCTTCGCATGACCAATTTGCCATTACGCTTGATATGTAGCTCGGTTAAAACGTCGTTCACTTTGTATTCCAGGCTTGCCCGGTGCCTATTACTATGTGCGACGATCCCAGACCGACCTGACCCTCTCGCGTTTGAAAACGTTCTCCACGGATGCGGCAGAAATGACCACAATGATCACGGGTCAAATCAGAAACAGGTACAAGGCCTGCGGAAACACCGAGCAATGCCATCGCGTCCGCACAAATCGGTGATCAGTGCTCAGTGCTCAGCCCTTGATCGCAAACAAAACGCATTGCATTACCCACGCACCAGACAGACAAGAACCCGTTTTCTTCTTACGCACCATGCAAGGGGCATCAAAGAAACAAATAGGAATAGGACAACGACCGAGTATACATCGCTGAAAAGAAGCAGCGCTAGCGCAGCCCCGTTCTATACACGGCCTCAATGGTGTTCTGCATGTCCGTCGGCGTGTCCGTGTCCTTCCCATGGATGTCGCAACTCCTAGCAGATAGGCAAGGCGAGCGTCAGTTATCCTGCGACGAGGGGAGTGTGCATGATGGCGTACCAGCAATTTCGGGCCGTCCTCGCTAGTAGAGAGACCCGCGACGCGTCAGCGCGTGGAGAGCAGCTAGCCGTGTACTACTCACCGCGCACGGTAGAAAATGAAGAACCACATGGTCGCACCGAGGGCTTTCGCGAGGAATTGATATTTGGCACCGGGGAGATGTGGATTAAACCCTGATGCTGTCGGGGATGGAGTTAGCACATCGCAAGAGCGACAAAGTGGAGCCAAACGGCGTACGATGACTTGCGCCTGCCATGATGAATGTACGGGCGAGAACGGTGTTTGCTATTATTTGTACTCGGATATATACAGTCATTACAAGTGTCTACATGTTCCATGCGTGCGTAATAAGTAGTCCATCGCGAGCGTCCGCCGAGACCGAAAAGAGATGTTACAGATCCTGAAACCCAGAAAACCCATCAGTGATACTGAAAATAATAATTAATCAGGCCTCACAATCATGTTCAAGCTTCCAGAAACCAGCCCTAATGATCTCAAGTCAGTCTATGAACCAAAAAGATTGGAGGAGCGCACGGTTCTCCAGCACACATCCGTCGGGTATATCGATCCGCTGTCCTTCGTTCGCAAGGACTGTATAAACCCGCCAAGAATTAGCCTTCCTCAAGTTGCAACGACTTCCACGCACTAATGACAGTGCCTCGCAATGACACTCCTCGGCCAAAGTGCACGTCGCCAGTAACGGTGAGATGATCCAATTCTGCAATCTCCGGCATCTTCTTGAAACGTGCCAAAAAGTCTTGAATCTGGCATCACACGCCCCGTGTTCAGCATCGTGAGCTCGTTGAATATCAGGCATTTACCTTCTTGAAATGATCGCCCAGTTTGATCACCGGAACACTGTCAAACTGCCTGTTGTCGTTGACGACAAGCTGCCCGTCCTTGAGTGAATAGATGTCGCTCTTGATCAGGAGCAGGTCCGAACAGGACTTTACTGGCAGGAAGCGGGAGCGGGGAACGTTGATTCCACGCACATTCTTGAAGTGCTTTATCGCCGCGCCTGCAGCCGTCTCCAGCTGGGTTGGTCACGCGAGATTGAGATAATCTCCGAGCGGCGTTGTGTAAATCGTACCTGAATGATGGATAAACCGTCGTCGGTGACCTTTGGGTTGACAATGATATCGAGATCCATCCCTCCGGTCGTCATCACGTTTTTGAGGGCTGCCAAACCATTCGCCATCCGTCGTTCCGTTCCAATTAGAGACATCATACCTTTGAGGTTTATCCATAGATTGTTCGTGTTGAAGATCTTGAACTTGCGCACTAGTAATTCTATCAGCGCAAGTCCTTCGGTGCAAGGAAGGATGCCTACCAGACTTGAAATCGTCCACACGATCTGAAGGAACCTGAGCAACCTCGAGCAGACGCATCGAGCCGTCGTACTGAATGAGAGTGCCGCCCTACCGAACAAGCTACATTTTGAGTAGATAAGTAGCGCAAACAAGGCTTACCTTGATGTCGGCTTTGGTCTTGTTGGTAACTTCCATCAGGAAATCTACACCAGTGTTCACCATATACTGCAGAATCCTCTGATCCACTCTAACGATCGACGCGTTCGTAACTAAATCGCACACCAAATGTCTACAACTTACACGGCGCCCAAATTATCAGAGTTGGATACAAACAAGTATTCCTTTCCGTCCGCTAACAAACGGTCCAAGACACCACTGCGCACGAGGGAGTCGTACAAATCGCCGTGACCAGGGGGATACCAATTTTTATTGTCATCCCGAGCATGGTGCGGGCAAGGCTGCAGAGTGTCGGTAAAGATCCGTGGAAATCTCGATTGGTTGAAGGTCGTGATTTTGATCGGCTGGCTGGCGTATTTCTGGATGATGTGCGAGGTATCTTCGTGTGTACTGAAGGAGGTCATGAGCAGGAGTGGAATATTCACACCCTGTGATGTGTTGAAATGTTCGACCTGCTTCACGATGAGATCGAGAAACGTCATCCCGTCCTTGACCTCGAGGGCACTCTTGGCACCGGACATGCCTGCTACCATATTTGGTTATATGACTCGGTTGGGCAAACAGGGGGTGAATACGTGCCCATGGATGTACCGAGGCCGCCGTTGAACTTGAGCACCGCCAATTTGGACAACGCGTTTGAGTCTGCCGGCATTGGAAGCTGGTCATAGGGGATGATCTGATCCGAGTCAGGAGTCTCAATCTTGTCCCAGTCCCTGGGGTGGACATGGGTGTCACTGCCAAGCGAGATACCAGGGACACGCACAGCTCTCGTCGTCTGTCCTTTTCGGAGTGATAACGAGAGTGAAGCTTGAAGAATGCGTGCATCTCCGCGTCGAACGCCTGAGGGATATTGAGGACGCGAGACTGGAAGGGTAAATGAAGAAGGCGACATACTTTGCGCACATTTGAATCTGCGGTATGAACGAGGCGATTGAGCTCGTTTCGCGTTGCTTTAGACAAAGGAGATACCCTGGGGTTCTTCCGCCTGCGAAAGATGCGATTGAAGTGGGCAGTGTTCAATGTGAGCGACATGGACGTGTACGAGGTGGAAGCGACAGGAAGCGAGAAAGGACCTGCCATTTTATTGTGTGGGCGACTCGAGCATGGCCAAACGTTGATATAGGGTGGAAACCAGAAAGGGGTCTATATGAGCACAGCCACAGATACCGGCATTCTCCGTCTGAGTTTGAATAAATCAAACCTTAGATTTTCAGTGGCTATCATCAAAACTTACCAGGGCAGTCTTACACTCCATCCTCAAGACTTTGAACATGGGTAAATGCTGTCCCTCCTCGCCGTCCCTCCCCGATTGACCACGTTCGCAAGGTATTTCACGTTCATCTCGGCACAAGCGCTCCGCAACGGGTGCTCAGCGTGCCCACTACCGCAAGAAGAGAAAGTTCGAGCTCGGTCGTCAGGCCGCCAGCACCAAGCTTGGCGCGAAGCGTATCCACACGGTCCGCGTTCGTGGCGGTAACCTCAAATATCGTGCTCTCCGTCTCGACTCTGGCAACTTTGCCTGGGGCTCAGAGCACACCACCAGGAAGACCCGTATCATCGGTGTCGTGCGTCTGCATCTCAGTATATGCGTCGAAAGCGCTCACGCTTCCCAGGTCTACAATTCTTCCAACAACGAGTTGGTCCGCACCAACACCCTCGTCAAGAGTGCCATCATCCAAATCGATGCGACTCCCTTCCGACAGTGGTATGAGGCTCACGTGAGTGGATATCGTTGGATAGACTTTATGGTTTACTGAATCCTCCGCGAACGCAGTACGCACAGCCCATCACCAAGAAAGGGTCTACAAAGGCCGTCGTGGCCGGAGAGGAGCCAACCAAAAAATCTAACCATTTGCAGCGTATATTGGAAGAAAGGAAAAAAGGTACCGTCGCATCAGCGCCGACATCACTGAGAGACTGATCGCTTGTAAGACGGTAAAATCGACCCTCTGTTGGAGCAACAGTTCGTTGCTGGTCGTCTGTATGCGTCCATTTCCAGCAGACCAGGGCAGTCTGGTCGCGCCGACGGGTACATCCTCGAGGGCAAGGAACTCGAGGTAGGTTCAGAAATACGAACCTGTAAAAATGCGGAACTGACGTCAATACATCAGTTCTACGTGAGGAAGCTGCGGTCTGGCAAGCAAAAGCACGGATAAGTACCTAGTCGTGATGAGCACATGTGTTTTACAATGTAGTCTGAATGATTATGTAATCGGACTCGGACCCGTGTTCAGACCCGTAAATTCCTTCTGCTCTGCCTCCGCGTCATACTATTTTTCTTCCTCCACTTCTCTCCCTCTCTCCCGTCCCCTCAGCGCGTCCGCTCGTCGTCTTCGTTGTCGAGCTCGATGCCCTCGACGTCGGTGGCAGGCGCGCACTCTTCCCGGGCCGCCCCTCTCGCATGGCGACCCACCAAAATCATGAACATGCGTGACCTCTCCAGGGACGACGACTTTCTCAGTCACCTTCTCGTCGAAAAGCTTGGCACAGGAAATGTCCCTCTCTGTGTGCACAAGATGGATCCCTCCCGGAGACTTCCAAAGGTGCCTGTCGGCGATCTCATGGCCATTGTTAGACGCGTGAGTCCCACCTTCACCTCCTGCCACGCTAGCTGTTCATCTCCTCACGTATCGTTCTTCCTCCTGGATATGTGATTTTCCTTTTTTTTTTCTCTTCACAGCTCGTCGAATGCAAGGCTGCCCCACAAAACGCTGTGCGTCGGGCAGTCGAGGAACTCCTCGCGTTCGTGTCTCCGTATTCACATGGCCTTATCTCTCAACCTTGTTCGTTTTCAGTCTCCAGTCCGTTCGTTACTACCTCAAACCATACACACAAAAGCAAATTAATGCTTTCGCCACGTGCGTACGATACTACTCTCTCGTTAAAAATCGGCTAAAGTTCGGTTCACCAGACACGCCTCGCGATATTTCGAACTGTACCATCCCGCAGGTTGCATCGAGATAGCGCACACGTCTCGATATTCCCACAAGACGGGCAAGTCCGAATTATGCATCCTTGCGACCCGTCCCCTGTCTCCCGGGATGGTCATCGCCGAACTGAAAGGCTCAATGGCCCATCTATCCAAGGAAGAGGATAAGGAGCTCAAACGCACAGATTTGAGGAATTCTGACATCAGGAGGGACTTTAGCGTCATTCATTCCCGCCAGATGAAGAAAAATCATCTCTTTCTTGGTCCTGCTCGATTCGTGAACGTGAGTTGTGACGTCCTCGTCAAATGTAGAACCAGTTACAATTTTCTCTACAGCATGATTGTGATAACAACTGCGAGTTGTTCCGGGAAGGCAAATACATCACTTTCCGTGTGATCCGGTCTATCGCCGTGGGTGAAGAAATCACAGCACATTACGGCGATGGTTATTGTAAGTATACGCAATCCTCTTTTGCGCCCTACGCCTGATTTGGCCGTTTAGTTGGCAGCAAGAACCGATATTGCCTTTGCGAAACATGCGAGAAGAACGGTCGGGGTGGCTATAGTCCTGAAGGCGAAGTGTCCGGCTGCCAATCGGACGCCGGAGTGTCGGATGAGGATCTCACCGATTCCGAGCCTATGCAGACTGCGGTGGGCAATGTGAACGAGCGCAGAACTCGCCGCGGAGTCTACGCAATCGTCCAGGAACAAGATGATGATTCAGACGAGAGCGATGATGAAGATAAAGAAGCAAATAAGCCACTTGCAAATGCTTCGGACGTCGCCGACGTTGATTTGGAGCTGGGTGTCGATTCTTCTTCTGTCCCTCGATCAGCGTCTCGAAGATCAGCCTCGAGGTATGTTGGCAATGTATCGAGCGTTCATATTTTGACCCTTTTGTTCTTTCGATAGCTCCGTCCCTCCTATCAGTTGCCATTCTGACCTAGCCGATGGTCCGAGGGCCCAGGTCAGGCCTACGCGGAAGCGGCAGAATGCATCTGTTACAGCTACCCCTGATATTTCCACCAAATCGCTCACACCTGCGCTATTTGACCCTCCACAACTGCCTTCTCGATGCACTACAAGACGAAGTGCTAGCAGGCTGTCCACGCCCATTAATAGTAAGGAAAAGGATAGAATTCCAGTCAAGGAGGAACCTGAAGCACGGACTTTGCGCACGCGCCCCTCAATACATGATAGGAACGAGCCTTGGAGTAACGCCAACCATGTTGCACCCTTGGGGCCAGACGGACGACCATTGCCTACCTGTGTAACATGCCACAACGTTCTGCCAATGATTTCCGTCGACAATCAAATTGTTTGGGGTCTCAACTTTGACACGACGCCACGGCGAGGCAAGAAACGGAAGGAACCGCAGGAGTGTCCTCGGTATGTCGAGATTTCCGTTCATTCAATTACTGGTCTTTATCTCACGCTGTGGCGCTTATCTCTGCGCCAGATGTATGCGCCATTTTGCCATTTATTCCCAACAATGGCCTGCCCGTTTAGCCAGTCAGGTCGTAGCTGCGGTTCCTCGGGATGATGGAGAATCGGTTTCTAAGCGTCCGACCCAAAAGCACGTGACTGCGGAATCTAAACATGCAGTTGGTGGCGAGGAGCGGCCAGCGAAAAAACGAAGGACTGAACAGGTACCCGTCGTGGAGATGTCGGACAAAGCAAAGGAAATCTTGATGGTTCCCAAACGGAAGCGCGGCCGTCCTCGCAAACACCCTATGGCGGAGGAGCTGCCTAAACGCAAACGAGGCAGACCTCGCAAGTCATCCCCAGCCAGACCAGTCCGGACACTGCCACCTCCAAAGTCGTCAGGCTCCACATCCATCAAGATCGTACGGCCTCGCATCTCTTCCCCAGTGAGCTTGAGGTCAAGGAGTGAGCCTGCCAGCCCATCGTCTTCGCGAGGCAACCTTAGGCCGAAGTCGTTGGCCGTCAAATGTCAGCCCAGAGACTCCAATGGTCGTTTTGGCAAGAAAGCGACTACTAACGGTAGATTTGTGAGGAGGAGGATTGGTTACTTGAGTGGTTCGCCGCGGGCGCAGAAGGTCTTGCAAAGAGCAAAGGTGGAACGATGGCTTGGTGATAAGCAGGAAGCCAACGAAGAGGCTGAGGACCTGCTCACACCTACAAGTGGGAAACGCGGACGCCCTGTTACTGACGATTCACCCCGTCCGAGTAAAAAGTTACGGAGCAACCCGCGTTCTGGCGACGGAGATGAAGATCCGGTTCCGCACAATCCCAGCGGTTCCTCCTCATTAAAATTCAAGGGCTTGAACGCTAGTCTCCTGTGTCGACCTAACCCCACGAATTTCGCTCGTAGGACATGGGCTCCTGCTCCTACCGAAGACTCTTCCCCTGACGATGAAGACGCCGAGGGTTCCCTTCCAACCGCAGAGAGCGAGAGTAATGGACCCGTTACTCCACAAGATCACACTCCACTGCCCATCCCCAGTCCAGACCAGTTTCCATTTCAGGATAAATCTAGCGTTGACAACAAACTCGTAGAGCCTGCGCTACGTCCCCCCATGCCCCGCCGTGACATGCACAGCATTTCCACTATCCTGACGTTCAAACCATCGCCCATCAATTTTGCCAGGCGACGATGGTCTTCGACCACCAAGTCACCGTTAGAGTCAGGGACTGGGACTCGTCGGAGCCAAAGACTACGGCCGAGATCTTCACTTCCTGAAGAAACTAATTTATCTTTGTCCACTTCACCATCTGAGATATCGACCACATTGAGTACACGGACAATACTTGCTGGTCGATCGGTATCACCGCAGAAGCTCACGATAGTCGACGTTGCTGCTCAGACCACCTCAGAAGCAGCAACTGAGGCCGTACGTATGGTTTGCTAGCCCTTTCATATCCACAGAATTGAGCATGCTCGCAGGTGGGGGAGTACTCGGACTATATTTTGAAGCCTAGCATGGTATTTCCTGTTGAACAATCATTAGAGAGTACAAACTCCGACGACGACCGTGCTGTTGAGGGCCTCCTCGCAGAAATCCCAGAGAGCCACGAAGGATCCGCAAGTGAAGACCCCCTTTCTCATCTCCGCGTTACATACACCACAGAGCTCCCACCGGTCGTGCCCTGGAAGAACGCTCAAGCGACACCCATGTCTCATTACCTGAAGAAGTCTGCTTCCTTCTGTGGCGATGAGATGGCTTCGCCGACGCATCTTGTTCATGCTGGTTGGGATTCTGCGTCAGACATACTTTCTGATTGACATTGGTCGTACTGAAGTTGTGCATTTGGTGTAATTTATCCCCTCTCCTTTGCCCACCACTTGTTTATTCGTTTTCCTGACTCTCAGTTGCGTTATAATACTAAATAAGTTATGCTTCGTTCTCCATCTTTACCTTGGCATGTCACATTTCAGATATTGTACGAACAGTATAGTTGATTAATGTTCATAGTCACAAACATGATTTGGCGAATTGCATCGGGATTTGACATTAGAAGAAAGATAACAGTGCAAAAACGACGCTCGCTATCAATTACGATTGACCATCTGGCTTGAGTGAACTCCGTCCAGCCCGCAGAATTTCATCAGTGGACAACAAATTTACGGCGATGACGGAACTGCGTGCCTAAATGAGCACAACACGCGCTGGTGGAGAGAATGGCATGGCTAGACTCACCAGGAGTTCAACATCTGTCGTTTCACCCTGTAATTGTCCCAGATGCCCTCGACCGTCGGATCGAACGGCTCGCCAGACTCAAGGTCGATACCAACGACATTGCCTTCCGATTGTTCGTCCTTGACACAAACATATGTCAGCAAAGAAAATAAAATAAAAAACTTGGAGTTGAGATCGAGATCGCTGCCGATAATAATAAATCCATAAAAAGGTACAACGCACCTGCAGGGCTACGACGACGTCCTGAACGTCAAAACCACCGTTCTGAGCAAGGGTCTTTGGAATGATTAACAGCGCATCTGCGAAAGCCTGTACTCCCATCTTGACCCTTCCCTTGGCAGCCTTTTTGATGGGTCCGCTGAGATGGGCAGCACAGGCGACTTCGAATGCGCCCGCGCCCGGGATCAAAGATTCGTCTTCGAGTGCATTCTTCACCGCGCGGAGACCATCGCGAAGTGCATCCTGAATTTGTTGTATCGTATGGGCGTTGGGGCCCTTGATCAGGAGCGTGACGCTTTTGGGGTCCTCGACGTCCTCGAGGAACGTGAATTTCTCTTCTCCAAGAGTGTGCTCATAGACGAGACCAGCCCAGCCGAGAATGTCCGGGATGAGGTCATCGACGGAGTTTTGCGCTATGCCTCCACAAATGAGCTGCAACCTGTCAGATAAGGCAAATGTTTGTGTGATCATTAGCCATCGTATTACGTCCCACCGTCGGAGACGCACCGCTCCATGTTGCGTCGCTTGGCACGCCGCAAGGCGAAAATGCCATTTTTTGCGAGAATATCGAGACTGAGAGGATCTATTCCCTTTTGATTGATCACAACGAAATTTTTGGGTTTTTCCTTGCCACCGACAGCTTGGTCGCAGACGAGATTTTTGAGCTCAACGATTTTTTTGACTTTGGCGTCTACGAAACGTCTCTCGGACTCGACGAGCTTCTCTCGCTGTTCTGCCGACGAGTAGAAGAAGCCAGAATTAACCTCCCTAAGGTTTTGTGAATTTAGAGTTGAGTAGCAAGCTGTGCGCGGCTACGTACGTTTTCTCATATTCAAGGCTGACATTTAACGTCAGAATGTATGCATTCTCGACGCGTTTTGGCATATCCGGATGTCTTGCGCCGTGGTCCATGACCAAACCACGCACAAGCTGGGTTTCCGAGGCCGTGCGGTGCTGCATTTTCATAATTTCAACCATGTGAAGATCAATAGGGTCCCTCCATTGATCTTTGGCTTCTGCAGTAAACTTTTAGCGTGTAGACCCTGATTCTGAGATTAAATACGTGCCTCTGGGGGGCGGCGGTGGCCTGATGGTGAGCACGGCGTCTACAACGTCAGCTGCGAGTTGCTTCGCTAGCGAGGCGTGTAGCTTGGTTGCAAGCGAAGTGTGTGCGACATTAATCAGGGTTGGCCGATCCAGTTTTGATGGCTGTTTAAACGTGTCAAGGAACTGCGGATGTTGCGTCAGTACTGGGCGGAAGCGGGCCAGCATCGGATACGAACGGCTAAAGCCTCTTTCTTCGCGAGATCAAAGCCTTCTCCTATGACGGTAGGATGGACGCCTTCTGAGATGTAACGATCTGCTTGTTTGAGCAGCTCTCCTACGAGGAGGACGACGGAGGTGGTGCCATCGCCAACTTGATCGTCCTGGGCGACCGCAGTACGAGCGATCATCGCCGCAGTGGGATTCTGTATCTGCATCTCTGAAAGGAGCACTTTGCCGTCTTTTGTCATCTTGATCTGGCCCGCACCATCCACGAGCATCTTGAGTGTCCCTCTTGGACCTGAGGGAGATTCGATCGCGGAACGGAGGGACGATATGGCGTGCACGACGGCTTACCGAGATTACCCTTCACCACATTTGCGAGACCCATCGCACCTGTTGTGTTGACCTGGTGGGAGGAAGCGGACAAGGACAGACATGCAGCGAGATGAAATTACCTGCAACGCTGCAGCGCGACGAACGCTTTCAGCTTTTGGATTGATTAGTTCTATACTAGACGACATGATCAACGATCGTGTTCAACGTGGTATTCGACGGTGGTGTTGGTCGTTCGTCCTGTAAGTTTCGTACCGGCCAAGTCAAGGAAGGGTAGCTGGCGGAGTACCAAAAATGGCCTTGGATATGAACCTATACCGCGATCCCCCACAGCTACGGCACCAGGCAGGCGCGTTTCGCCATCTACTCCTAATGGGAGACGAAAAAATACCGGTCCGTCTCGTAGTATATATCCCGCTGATTCGTTTGCAGGTCAAACAGAGAACGAAAATTACCCTCAGAATTGTCTTCGTCTAGTAGTTCTCCTACGACTACCGTTCATATGCACGATCTCCCGGTCCCCATTGAAGATACTCACCATCGCAGAGAATCGGCAGCGGTATGTCCCTCTCATCAGTCCTTCATTTTCGTTCTGACCCTGTTTTTTATTTTGCAACAGAAGTCTAAAGAAATGAGACCGCTGTTGACTTGTGAACCTCTTCCACATGATAGGGAAAAAAAGCCAGCGGCCCCGCCTACAAGGAGGCGCAAGCGTGTCCAGCCCACCACGCCAGCCTTGACTTTTCATCCATTGCACAACCACGTTCCCACCGGGAAACAGGATCCTCCCGCATCTCAGCTAGTTACTTCTGGACCAGCGTCGGAGTCGCTGCCAACCCCACATGATGAGCAACTGACGACCCCTGTCGTCGATCGCGAGATTCATGACCAGTTTTATGACGGACGCGACGTGCAGAAGCGGCCTCGCATCTTTTCAGGATATACTTCCGTCGAGCATTCCACCTCACCTTATCCCGACTCCCCTTGCACGGACGCGAACGATCTGAGTTCCGTGTTGCCCCCGGCCCCGTCGGATCAATCCCCTTGCGCAGCCGAATATGCTGTCTACACGCGCCCACCCCAGACTCCGATGTCAGTGTATCCGTACGTTAGCCAGACGTACGGACCACCACCTGGTTTCCACCAGGAGCACTACGGCTATCCTGTGGAACTATCTCCGGACCGCACCATACAGAATTTTCCGGTCCAGCATTTCGATGCTACACATGGCAGAGCGGGACTGCATGGTGTCGGTGTCCCAGCATACCCTGAAAGCAACATCTATTCCTACCCACATCGCAGATATTAGCCACCTCCCAGGTAGAGTTTGGCTTGCCGATGTTTGAATTCCCTGCTTTCTTGCCATTCCCAAGCCTTTGGTGCTTGTGGAAACATGGACTAGTAGTGCACTTGTTATTCTCTGTCATTGTAGAATTGTCCATATAATTAGTTATCTTGATCTTGTGAATAGCATCCGATGTCTTATGTATGGAAGTTATATCCGGTCACACCGGAGCGCCCGCCCGAACTCAAAACTTTCACGACGATGGCGAAAGGTAATCCCAACGTCAATACAGGATACAAACCCACTGCAGAGGAGCACTACCAGAGAACTATCTCACGCATCGAGCAAGTCCAGTCTCATCTGAAGAACAGCGCTCGCGGCGAGCGACTCAAGAGCAAGGTTTGCGTCGTCACTGGAGTCAGCTCATTGCGTGGCATTGGGTAATGTCCAACGTTTTCAAGGGCTTGACATTTCGCTTACGCCCGCATTTCGTTTGTACATAACGGTATTGTCCAGGCGTGCCTCCGCTCTTCTCTTTGCACATGAAGGTCTGGACGGTGATTCCTTCGTATCATGTGGGTATCATTAATCACGGATATGGTTTTCTATAGGTGCACGGCACCTGTATCTGATAGATTTCTGCTCCGAAAATCTACCGGACCTCAAGTCAACGATCGAACAGTCGTATCCAGACGTAAAGGTCAGCTGCGGGGGTGGATTCGCAATTTCAAGACCTGACGAAGCTATGCAGGTGACAACTATCCAAGCTGATGCTGCGGACGATGCTGTGATAACTGCAGTGTGCAAGCAAGCAATTGACGAAGAGGGCAGGCTGGACGTCTTCTTTGCGAATGTCTGCCCTCTCTCTCCCTCCAGGACCTTCTGCCTCTGACACAACACTAGGCTGGTGTAGTGAACGAGGATGCCCTACAAGAGACAACGCCACAAAGGTTCATGGAGACCATGCGGATCAACACACTTTCGTATGCGCAGTCCCGTCTTCAAAATGCGCTTTATTGACGCGCTGCAGTTGCTTCTTGGCGGTCAAGCATGCTTCGCAGGCTATGATGCGCCCGCATCCTTCAACCGGCAAAACGTTGAGCGGAGGCAGTATCATATTGACCGCTTCGGGTTCGTCCCGCCCGCTTCTTTGTTTCACATAATTAAACCCACTCTGCTAGTCGCTGGACTGCGCTCGGGTGCTGGAACCATCGACTGTCAGCCTCTCTTCTTCATGTTAAACTCTTGTCATTAACAATAATCCAGACAGCGCAAGTAAAGCCGCGTGAGCTCCCTTCACTTTTCCCGTCGTACAACGATTACATCCCCACAACAGAGTCAACTCGATCGCGAAGACGAGCGTGTACCAATTACAGAAGACCGACGTTCGCGTAAACTCGATCTGCCCTGGCCTGATCGAGACGAACATGACGAGGAACATGTTCGATGCCGCTCGCGAGAAGGGTAAAGCGGGCAAGATCGGACAATTGAATCCAATGGGCAGGTACGGGGTCGCGCAGGGTACGTGTTTCGTGCTGGCATCCTGAAACCTTGCTTCCACGAGCTGACCACGTGATGTAGAGATTGCACAGATGGCGCTTTTCTTGGCATCAGGTAAGGCTTCGATGCACCTATTGGCGGGGAGGTGACACACTCGAAAACTCATCTGTTGCATCCGTTTTGAAGACGAGTCAAGTTATGTCAATGGACAGAACATCGCCGTGGACGGCGGTCTGTCTTCTTCCCATCCTGTGATACCTGGCCATTGGGCGTAAGGTGTCGCTCGCTGTGTTTGGCTGTTTGGCTGGTGATGAAACCCAGGAGGACGCCTATCCCATTGCCCTATTAGTATACATTTAACGGTGTACTCCCGACTCGGACCTTGTTTATGCTTATGGTCAACTTCTTCAAATATATACAACTTCTTCACTTGATCATGCCTCTCCCACGAACTAAATAGCGTACTAGACCCACTTTGCTTTCAGCTCTGAGGTTGCTACTATTTAGATTCTAAGCTAAGCTCTAAGGAGTCTGAACACTTCACAAAGGGGATATACTTTGTCGGAGTACGGATTCAAGAACGTGACAGGAGTGTGACGAATGTGTGACTACGACATCCTTCCGTTGTACGATACAGCCATCCTCTGAATCCCCATAACCCGTACTCCGCGACATGTAGCCTCGCGGAGTTTGGGATTACTTGCATCGAACAGGTAAATCTACAGAGTAGACGCTAGAGCACCTATCCTTCGTTCGCAGTCAGCAAGGTTATCAAGCGCTGGGGATATGACCGACCACTGAATCCTCGCAGCAGGGACGGGCCTGGATTTGATAGTTGCATGGTCTGGTAGCAGAGCATTCTGTGCCGCTGTTGCATTTGGGCATTTGGTTGTGCACCTATAGAAATATATTAATAAAACCCGGCAATACAGACGTCATCGCAAAGCCTTTCGGCGACCACATTTTTTGGCGTGAGAGGCGGGCGGCGAGCTCGGCAACATGAACCTTGGAGGTTTCGCCACTTCAGAGTCGCCCCGTTTTACTTTTTTTTTTCCGACAACACTATATCCATGGCCAGAAAGTTTCTCCTATGGCGGACACCTACAAAGTCTCCTTGGAACAAAGGGTCGACAGTTAGACACTGGTTTTCGCACGTTGGGGTTTCGTTATGGCCAAACATTACAAAGTTCAAAGCGACGTGAATGGCAATGAAGAAAAGTGGCGTACCTGCAAAGGGTAATCACCGAACAGACGACCACCGTCGTCACATCCCAGGCAGTTAAGTTCCTCCTGGGCGATTGGGACCGGCCAAAGACGGGACTGTTCTCGGCCAAGTCTACTCGCCGATCACCAATTAGATGAGTCCAACTGAATGCTCATGGAGGCCGACGGAGGCTACTAGGTTACTTCTCGTGGCGCCGGCGACACATGGCGATAACCTTTTCATTTCACCATCCATACAAATGCCCTTATGCCGACGCTGGCCCAATTACAACGTTGTAACGCGCGGGCGATGCAAGAACGAACTACCCGTAGCCAGATACCGAGGCGCTGGCAGGTCCTTTGGCTATGAAGCTTTCGTGCAAAATAGAGCAATAAACACTCGGTGAATACATCAAACAAGTGCATAGGAAACAATGAACCACTCACCCTCAGGACCGCCAAAGCCTACGTGGCAATGCTGCCGCCACTTTGATCACAATTTTTGTCTGCCGCGCGAATCTGCAGATGCTCCAGGAAGACGCGAATGATTCTTGACGAGTTTTGAGACCTTGTTTTACCTAAAGTGTGAGTATATTCACCTATCTGCAGAGGAGACGGAGTAATGGATCAAGCAGATATGTAGCAGCAGAGGAGGACTACTACACTGTGGTCCAAACCCTCTTCCATTCCCATGGTATGTACTGGAGGTCATTCCTCTGTAAATGAAGGCATCAACCATGCAGTACAAATGGGATGGAAAAGGGTCTGACCATTGTGTAGCAGTTTTGCTCTGAATGGCCAGCCGACGCAGAGGAGACACCATCCACTGCTTTAATAGGGAGATGTCCGCGTGGACTCTGCGACATTTTTGGACCTCTGCAGATCAAATCGGCGAAAGATCGATTGGGTTCCCGTCCTGAAGATCGCGTATCAGGTCCTATGGGCTAAGCATCAGGACGTGTTCGAGATTGCACCCCAAAAGCTCGAAGCTGACTTCCATTCCGCAATAGTGATGGCGGCAATCGATCCATTGCCCTTTCATGATGGAGTATTTGTCTTCGGGATACAGGAACAGGCGCAGCAAGCTAGACAGTGTTCCATTTATGTGGAGGGGTTCTTGAAAGGGGAAGACAGCAAGGTACTGACCCTGACGCATGCTCGACTAAACAGGTCGTGGATGGGTGGGCCCGCCACCTTGCGGCTCGGGAGATGTGGTTTATGGCTACCGGGGTTCTCATTCGGGGATGTGGCCGCTGGCATTCGCATAATTCACCTTGCTGGGGTCACGGGGATGTCGAACTTCTCTGCCTCGCTCATCACTCGCGCCGTTCATTCGCAGAAGAACGTGCAGCTGACCCTCTGCAACCTTTCTTGCTGTCCCCTTGTCCTCGGAGCTAAGCCAATTGGGAGACTGATATTTGTTTTTGTTTTTGCAGAAGAGATTGTTACGGGGCTCAACAAGGCAGCGCAAAACCCAGCGACAGTTTCTCCGAATCACCGACAGGCTCATCTCTGTCTGGAACGCGCAGCAAGAGCAGTTCTGGATTCCTACTAATTTATCGAGCGCCGTAGGTACGTGGCACTACGCACTTCTTCGAACAACCCTAGATTCAATGGGCATACATCATCCCTGCGTATTCCAGCACTGTCAGGCAGGTCTACTGTCCAGTGGCGTTGCCAGCTTCAACAAGGGCTCCGACGACCAATATATCGCCCTTCAGTACCGGTTGCAATGGTCGTATTTCCATCTCTCCGCTGAGAATTTCGCCAACGCTAGAAATTTCCTGGCCGACGTATATTTCAAGCTGATGAGCTGTGGTATTTGTCCGGTCCGAAATCTCCTCATCCATGTTGTGGAAGATCTGGTGGGTGTCTTCGTTGCGCCGCCTTTCAAACGTGTTTTACTGACTTTGTGGACCAGATGGACACCGCTATTTATGTTCGCCCACTCATTAAATCGCTGGTGGCAGAGGGTTCTCCAGTTATTTCCAGGTGCTACGCCTTTGGATGCACGTTGAGTTGCATGAAAAAGTCATCCCTTATATCTATGACCTCATCTCGTGGATCACTGCCTCAGCTTCGATGTATTCATGCTGTACCCCAAGAATTTGAGTGTAGTTTTCCCTCTTCTCGAACCAAGCCGGTAAATCTCACTGCATCTTCGGTGGTTTGTGGTTATTCTCGCAAGCCTTACATGTGGTTCAGGGAAGACATTGAATTAACGGCCAAACAAACCTCCCACAGTCCTTATTCGTTGGATCAGCGACGCACGTTTCTTCTAATGCGTCTTCCGGCGATCTTCGAGGTGGCCGCCGGTAGTTCGAATAGTGCTGGTGGTATCATAACTTTCCACGCTCAGCTATAAGTATCATCACCCGGAGATATCCGTGCTACGACTACGATGGTATGTACCTGCGCAGACCGGGCGCCGGTCTGCGCGAAAGAAACTCACGGGGTCGTGAAACACGTCTGACTCCGCGTTCCGCGAAAGCGAACGTCTCTCTAAGCGGATCGCGCTCGCGGAGTTAACCCCATACGACCTCTCTTCCAAATCGAGAGACGACCTACGATGGTCAAAGCTGGCAAGGAGCGGCGGTATCTGGTCCGGGGATGAACCGCGAGAGCTAGTTGGCATTGGCAGGACATGTTTCGGCGGTGTTCATCCAGGGTCGTAATCTTCCACCGCACATGGCCTGTAGATCCGATAGAGTTGGCGGCGTGTCGTCGCCACATACCAGGTCATGGTGTCTAGTAGTAGGCTGTTCCGCCTTCAACAGAAGAAGAAAAGGTTCTTGATCGTTTCACCTCTAAAAGTCTTCAGAGGGTACAAACTACCACACACGTTGCGGAAGTTGGACTCGGACTTCCATTTGGAAGGTGTTGGGCGCAACTGAATGTATGTGTATGAATTAGAGGGGTCGAATGCCAGGGACGGGTTGGCGCAAAGTTGCATATCAATTCGTGCAGAAACGAAATTTGATAGCAATAGTGACACCATGCTACGGGCCGTACGGGGTCGAAACGCATGAGATAGTAACTGAACAGCAGCGGGATCAAGCAAGAGATTAGACCTGCGTTGCCTCCAAGAATGCGACAGATTGCCCCGAGCCCTACATAGAACGAGAGGTAAATCATTGATGGCCACGATCATCACGATAGCACGATAGTAGACTGCGCGCGATGGCGCTTGTGTACTTTCGTCTGTGTTGACGCAGAGAAAGAGTACAGGAACTTCAAGTAAATTGTCAGAAACAAAAAGTTGTCCATGAAGCGCCAGTTTGGTTTTCCGCTTCCGACCCAAGCCGTACCAGTGGCGAGCCGGCCCGTGCCCAGAAACCAAGTCCTCGCGTCCACCACTAGTCGGATGTATGTTGATCTTGTCCATCGACTCGCTCTTCGCAAGCTGCGGCTCTGCAAGGTTGTCACAAGGCTCAGAGGTGACGGACCAAGACGGGCGAGTGATTTGTCAAAACTCGGCAACCAACCCTGACGACAACGTTGGCTCACCGAATAATCGGGTCCAGCTAAGGATCAACCAGGTAATCGAACGACCAGGCAGCACAATATTGAAAATTCCATCGTCAGGGCTTTTCCTGTAATGGTATACTTCGCGGAGCGGCGTCTAAGTTCCCTGCATCTTGTGTAAGTGAACCATGAACGGTAATCGGAACAACCTCTTGTTCTTCTTGCAACAGATGTGAATGATGTACGACCTGAAGCGGACACAGCAGGATGCTGGGTGATGTCCTCCAAGTAGTCCTTCGGACTAGCGTCTCCCTTTACATTAGACGCGGTCAATTTTTATCAGTGTCCTGAAAAAGGTAACTTGAAGGGCACAGACAATGATTCACCCAAGGACACTGGTCTCGCGACGGCAACACCCACATCGCATGGTCCGAGGCTTCTTCCATTCCCATGGTATGTACTGTGACATTAGCCAGGAGACGACCTTGGCATCTGTCCGCAGTACAAATGGGATGGAAGTGCCCCCGACCATGCATCAGCAAATGTACTCATCCCAAAGAACGCAGCGCCCTCAAAGGTCAATGCCCGTAACACGGATCGGTGGCGTCCGTTCCCCATAACCCAGCTGCGCAAACAGCGACGAAGGTACGCACCAGGTAGGGGTCTCACAACTGCGAATGCCAGCTGCACTGAGCATCGTCGAACGACTCCTTGGTGGGATCCAGGATGGCGGGTGCTCGGGAGGGAGTTATTTGCTGAAGCTAACCACTGTCTGGTGGCATTTTATAGTCTTGGGAGGGCGTGCTCGTGTCCGTTCGCCTTCTGGCCTCACACCGACATCATTTGCGCCATGAGGACGTCCTAGAACCTGGTAGCGAGACTTATCAGGTTACATCGCGATCGCGATGCGTCAGACCATTTCGACATGGTGAGAGGGGTTCGGCAAATGCATTATTTTATGTTTTTTGATTTTTGGCCATATCGAGGGTTTGCCTGGACCTCGTCTGATCATTCCCGGAAATTTACCTTTATTTTTCAGATCATTGACATGCAGCCCTGCTATGACACGGCCACGTCGTCGTGCAAGCCCAGCCCGGGCCCTAGAAATGTTGCACGCCAAGCTGCAGCTTGCATCCATTGTTCTAAAACACGCAGCTATTTTGTCGCCTCGGACATATTTCCTTTCCGCCTGCTCGTGTCATTGCGGGCCCTCTATCTGAGTTTGCAGATGGAATTCGGACTTTCATGTGTCATTGGTTGCATGCTCTCCTTTCTCCGCAAGCGCCACTATTCCACAGAAGGGAAATTCCTCTTCCTTATCGCTCTCCGATCTGTTCCCACTTGACGTTCCATTGTGGTTTTTTTTAGTTGAGGTGAGATGGCAGTAACTTCCGCCAAGTGGAGGAGAGGTATGGCTCAGTCCCGATCATCTAATTGACCAGAAACTTTTTCTGCTCTCGTCTCTTTCGATTGACTGGCGGAACTCCTAGTTTCCGTCTTCAGTTGCTCATGATCCGTCATCCGGTCCACAAGTCGAGTCCTAGTATAGGTATTAAGGTAGTGAATGACCTCGTGGATCAATTCCTTTAATCAATGATAATTTCGTTGATAATACTCGGACTAACGGTAAGTGACTTTGCCGAGCACCGACAAACTACGCATTCAAGCCACCGTCTACTTATTTGCCCATGATATACACAGACAAGGAAATGATCGAAATGATTCGCTCTCAATCAACAATTTGCACGAACGGAGCTATGACAGGTCACCTGAAAGATCGGCGACAAACGTGTGGTACGTTGCGTTTGTAATACTTGCGAACCATCTTTCTGACGTGCTGTGGCCAAATGTCCCAAGAGTCCACCACTGGCAGGCGTCTCTGTCCCTTCGATAATCCACCCGAATGATTGTTTTTTGTTCTCGGTGTTCATGAACCAAACCTTTACTACCGCAGCGAAGAGTCCACCCTTCTCCAAAGTGCCACCTCTACCACATTTACGAGCCAAAGTACGTCCTTCACCACAACATGCGTCGTGAGACCCCAACTCTGGCGTTTTTGGCTCAGCTTGTACCACCAAAGTCGCTATTCCACCTTGCCACTCTATCAACTCTAACGGCTTATTGTTCTTCCTCGACAGGTGTTCGCCGTTACGGTTTTCGGACACTCTTCAGTTCAGCCAACCCTCATGCGCCGGATCTTTGTCCTCAATCGTATTACGGTGACCTTCCTTTCTCCTTCGTACTGGCGTTCCAGCTGGTGGTAGTTCACAAACAAGACAATGCACGTGGCCGATCGGTGGTATTTTCGGCAGTTTTGGATGTCATGTAACTTTTTCCAGCCTGGACATTGGTTCGTGACCGCCCGTCCAGCCCGTCGCGCGAAAGAATGACTCACCGACCCCTTTTCGGGCTGCCCAGAACATAGCCGTACTGGGACATGTTCAACGGGGTGATTAACCGTGTGTAAGGACCCTTTCCTGGCCGAGTCTTCGGGTTCTCGGGTCGACGGTGGCGGCGACACCGCACGATCATATCACATCATGTCTTTCAGAATCGATGATCTCAGTTTCATCAAACAAACAATTGGAAAAAGAAAAGAGCGAGGGAGAAGAGCTCATTCACATCGTGACACTCATTCATAATTACGCAGCCCGTGCGGTGCCAATTGTCACCCACACCAATCGAATCGGAACGCAACCGCACCGCACCGAACATAAATCACATTTCGATCGCCCGCACGCTCTCGATGGTGATGAAGATGCTGACACAGTCAGTACTTACATACGCCATCAAGCGGTGACTTCGACCTGTTTCCCTGTTTTCCCCTTCCTTTGATATGTCTCGGGAGAAATAGCCATGGTAGAACGAAATGCCGAAAGTCGATCTTTTCCCCTCCCCCTCTCTGCCTGTACCTTTGTCTCCGCTGTTCTCCCTTCTCTGAACCACTAATCCGGTACCGTAGTTCATACAAACACGTTGCGCTGGTTTCCTCCACGTGATATGAAAAATGGAGGGAGGAAAGGAAATTCGGACTAAGAAACACGTTGCCGTCTTATGACCTGTCAGACGCTTTCCCCGTGACCGCCACCAGCGGGCCGACTCGATCTCAAAATGACATGGGCTTGCACAACACGTCCATGCAAGGCCTTCCGGGGCTACTACGCTGTCACGAACGCGCGTTCGTCAGGGTCAGTGTCGCCAGAAAAATGCACTTGGAAGTTGCTTTGTCCCTTTCCTTTGTACGTTGGAATGAGGCGTAAGTGTATGATCCGCCCTGATGTTGACAGCATCTCCTGCGCTGGTAGCTGATCCATGTCGTCTGGCCTGTTGGCCTGTAATTTCAGGGTCCTCCAAAAGATGCAGTAGGTCCGCACGGCCACCGCACACCAGACGTTGCAGGGTCCTGGTCGCCCACAAACAGAACAGCGCAAAGTCGAATTTGATATATGGACCCAACCAGTGACTACGACCACTCTCATATGATACCAAAACCCCCCACCTTCTTGCCTAAGATCCGAGGAACACGTTTTATTTGATCTCCAGGAGCTTTACCTCTGATAGTAGGCGGACCATCAATTGTACAGTTCCGACAAGCCACATCGGACGTAACGCACCGAATTTTAATGTCGAGTTGGGAGGAATGCCATCCATTTTCTTGTTGCCGTAACCCATCGATGGTGGAACAACGATTTCACGTTCGCCTCCGATTTGCATTCCGACGACGCCAATGTCCCAACCTGTTACCGAAATGAGCATACCGTGTTTCATACTGGACGTAATTCTTTTTACCTTTGATCACATCACCCTGCCCGAGCTTGAAGACGAACTAGAGAGCTGTGAGTAATTTGAAGTACACGTCAATTAATTATAACCTACACCCTTCCCTTTGGTGTTTTTGTCGAAGACTTTGCCGTCGAGGAACTTGCCAATATAACGCACCTCAACCTTGTCACCTTTCTTCGCCATCTTGCCTGTGCCGGTCGTGTGATCCTTGACCTTGACACCTCCCTCGAGGGTACGAGGGGCTTTTTTGTCTCCCTTCTCCTTCTTTTCGTCGTCCTTTTGCTCAGCCTTTTCCTTCTTTTCCGTCTTGTCTTTTTTGTCCTTCTTGTCCTTCTTGTCCTTCTTCTCTTTCTTGTCCTTCTTGTCCTTCTTTTCTTCTTCCGGCGCAGGAGCAGGGACAGCATTACCGTCAGCAGTCTTGAGCTTCTTCGTCATCTTTTTCTTTTGTGACTTCGACGGGTGCTCGTCATGCTCGTCAACTTCCATGTCTTCCTCTCGAGAACGCTTCAGCGCTTTGGGTAATTCTTCTTCGTCATGCACTTCCTCGAAGCGGCTACGGAAAGTAAGGACGGTCACACCGGGCTACCCACCTTATAGATTATCTCACTCACGCAGCGACGTCTTCCTCATCTTCTAGGGCAGCTTCGTCACCGTCGATTGCAATCTCGACATCGGAGCTGACCTCACCGAGGTTATACGCGCCCTCGTCATCGTCCTCGTCATCGGAGTCCATGTCGGATCCGAAAGGCGGCTCGTCCACGGGGGCTTGATCTAATAAAACATAAACGTAAGGAAAAAAAAAACATGGCATGGAAGACGCGTGCAACGTATTTACCGATGTAGTTGCCATACAAATGGATCGCGCTGTCGAGAGTGAACGAGGAAAGAAAAAAAAGCACTCGTCAGTCACCCAGCACACGTACGTAAAACGACGCGTCGCGTTGCTCACTTTTTGCCGACGACCTCGAGGATGTACTCCATGTCCTGCTCGAGAATGATCTCGCACGACGACTGCTCGATCTAGGATGCACGTCAGACGCGTCAGAGTTTAAAGAGAGAACGTGCGTACTTTGCCGGGGGTGAGCGAGCAGAGGACGGTGGTCACCGCCTCGCCCTTGAACTCGTCGTCGTCATCCTCGTCGTCTGCGTCGTCGTTTTCGTCATCTTCGTCATCGAGAGAGGCAGAAAGGCTCTGGTAGGTGAGCTTGACCGTCGTCCGCGCAGAGTCATCTTGCAGCTCGTCAGGAAGGGCCGCGTTTTTTATTTGGAGGTCGCCCTGAGGGATGACGACCTCGGCGTTGCCTGGGGTCAACACGATGCTCCTACGCGAGTCAACAACGTCCGTGCACGATATAGGAGACGCGTACCAAGGTGCAATAGCGATGGCCATGACGTTTTTTGAAAAAAAAAAAGCAAATTGAAAAAGAAAAAAAGTGAAGTTGAAGTGAAAAAAGTCAACGACCGTGATGGACGGCACGGCGATTAAGAATTTAAGACTCCGCTCGGAGGTCGTCCTTCCTCGTCGAGATGGTCAGTATATTTAGAGAGAGAAAGGATCGAGAATGCTGACCGACGCGTTCCGGACAGTCAAACGTACTCAGACCGTACCTCGCAGCGGTCAGGTCATCGCTCACCGCAGCGCTCACGCTCGAGAACTTTTCGTCGCAGGTGCGTGTCTGTTATCGACTCTCGTTGCGCCGATCTTGCCGACGCCGCACTCCAGGTCGTCGAGCGACACAACAAGCCCGAAGTCGAAGTTCGGTATGTAACCCCCCCTCTCTCTTCTTCTGCGACACGTCTCTCACCAAAACACAACACAGTGTATCGAAAGAGGTCCTCCTCAACCCCCTTATGATATCCCGCAATGAGAACGAGCGCGTCTTGATCGAGCCTTCAGTCAACTCGATACGGATGAGCATCAAGATTAAACAAGCAGACGAAATCGAACGCATCTTGTGTCACAAATTCACGCGCTTCATGATGCAGCGCGCCGAGAGCTTCGTCGTGCTGCGCAGGAAACCCGTCTCGGTGGGTCTCTGATCGACTTGGCGAGATCGGTGCAGGGGTGGGGCTTATACTCCCATAACAAGGGTTATGATATCTCGTTCTTGATCACCAACGTGCATTCGGAGACCATGCTCAAGCACAAGGTCGTCGATTTCATCATCCAGTGGGTCTCCTTACCTTATCAGTAACATCAGCGAGTAAAATTTGTCCATGCCTTAGATTTATGGAAGAAGTGGATCGAGAAATCAGCGAGATGAAACTTAGCCTCAATGCTCGCGCGCGTATAGTTGCAGAATCTTACTTGACTGCAGTAAGTCCGGCTTGCCACCGACATCGATCAAGCAATCTGATGTATATACTAGTTCAACTTATAAACGAGAACCTTTGACCTTATCTACATCGAGTAGATGCGATGTACATCTCAGCAGCATAACGCTTACCCCGGCAAAACCTCGAGCTCCGAGTTGTACCATTATTTAAACCTACTTAGACGGAGCGAATCACCCCAGCGGTGCCAGAAGTTAATTCCAGTTGGTAATATTCTCTCTGCTCGTCGTTCGGGTACTGAAAGGCTACAATTGCAATGCGCCTCAACTGCGCGTATAAATAAGGATATTGTGCCATCATAGTATAAGGTATGCGCGGTCTTGGTCCATGCCGAGAACTTGTGCCAGTGGTACTAGTACATGGGATGGTGCGGATGCCGGGAATGCAAATTTGGGGTACAGCTGATGAAAAGGAACGACGATGACGGGGAACCCGAGATGCCAATGTGGACACAGAAAAAATAGGGGGGGAAATGCACACCGCTTTACTCAACGCGCACGCCACCCCCCAGGTTATCAAACAACAAATCCTTGAGCCTTTCCCAGACTCGGCTCTCAGCACTCGGCGCCCACTGGGCCAGTTCTCTCGCCCGCTCCTCCGACTCGCCCAGTCGGTGACGCAGCTCGCAATTCTCGTTTCGCGACTCGTCCAGCTGGACGCGCATATCCCGAGAGCGAGACTCCAAAGCATACACCTTGTCCTCGGCGCGTGTTAAGCGGTCATTCGACGCCATGAGCTTCTCCTGCAGCTTCTTCTGCGCCACGCACGAAGCGCTCAATTCCTTTTCTAAATGCTTGATGCGCGCCCGGGACTCCTCCACCTCGCGTGGAGATGCACCGCTCCGTTGATGCCCATTTACATCAGACATTGAACGGTTTCCGTTGTTCGGAAAATCAAGGCCGAGAACGTTATCGGGTTGGGGATGTACTGCCCCCGCAACGATGGCGTCGTTCACGGTTCCATACACGGCGCGAAAAAGATCATGCGCCGTGGACACGTGGCTTGCACTCTCTGGATCATTGGAACGCTCTCGACTGATGTCCATCTCGCACGCCGCGAGAAGCAACATCGCCGGTCGCATGGCCGCGCCTTTGAAACCAGGTGATGTCCGGCCCAACAGTTTGGGACGCGGAGAATCTGGATGAACCAAGGTCGCTGTAAAGACGTCCGAGACAGGAACAGATGCCGCTGTGAACGTATTTTTCAAACTAACAGGAATCGCAAACGTGCATGAGGCGTACCGTCACCCTCTCCCTTTTCTGAGTCGGACGGGCCGTCCAAACTGTCCAGGAGAGATCTAATCACAGCGCATGCGGCTCTGGAGCGGCCCGTGCGCCGATAGTGAGCGCCAACCAAGAGGTATGGGCCCGGGTCGCTTTTAGTGATTGTGAGCAGGGCGATCATGCCCTTTGGGTCGTCGGGGAGGGCAGTGAGATCATAAGTGAAAGGATACCCTTTATAAACGAGGGAGACTTGATAACCCTTGTCGTTTGCGATTGCATCCGCGTTCGTGTTCTGGGTAGATACCAGTGGGAGAAGAAGAGAAGGGGGAGAAAGAACGAAGGACGTCTGAAGTGCTGGCGCACTGGCGAGCTTATCCGGAAGTTCGATACTGCGCAAGAAGGCAGTGACTGAGCCGGATGACGGCGACTCTGCTCTTCTCATTGATGCATTGAAGGTCGTGGTGGTGGGTGGCGCAGACGAGAGAGGGAGGCGAAGAGATGGGCCTGGCACGTCTGCGTGATTGCTTGCGTGTGTTGGCCACTGTTCGCGCACCGACCCGTCAGCTTGTCTCCGAGCACGATTTCCCCCTGTCCCAGACGAAGAGCGACGCTCTCCATCCGAGGAAGATAGTGCGCATATAGGCTGTGCCCCGTCACGGTGTGAGGCGGGTGCTCGATCTGGAGCACGGGGAGAGGCCATCTGGCCCTGGGGCCGTGACACGTCGTTTGGCCGACGCGTTGGGCGGGTGGGGGATGTTGTGCCGGACGACTTGGGCCTTCTGTACGGTGCCGAGCGCGAGGACGGGCTTGGATGAGGACGGGGGATGTCCTTCATGCTGGGGACAAGTCAAGCTGGGCAGTGGCTGACTGCAGTAACTTGGTGGAACAAAACAAGTTTCAGATCAAAACTTGGCCTTCTCCAAACGCTGCCCGACTATCGCGGCTCCCTAAAACAGCCCGAGTCGAATGGCATTTCAAAGGGTAAGATCGCGATATGCACTCAATCGATCACGCATACAACAACTTTCTCTCCGAGTCCAACAGGAGTCTTACGATATCCATGGCTAGTTGGCTACGAATATTCGGACAACGCGGAGTTACCAAGCCCGGTAGGAATCTCGCACTGATGCGCGGGCTTTCCTACCTTGAGCGATTACTCCAGAACCCAGTGGGTGATCCGCGATTGGTGCTTGCAACGTTGACTCGGACGTGCCCCGGATAACTTACGGAAGATCACCTATGTACTAGGAAAATACAGTTTCATGATGAAGCGGTTGGAGCACTGCAGTTCGGGAGGATGCCGACAGCATTGCAAACAACTCAACACACGCAAGGTTGGACCGCAAGGGCGAGAGTGAGAGTCGTGGTGGGAGGGAACAAGGTCTGTCGAAGAAGCGGTATGAAGGGAGAAGTAGAAAATGAATCATTCTGGGTCGTAATCATCCTTTTATACGTTTCTGTCGACTTGCTCGTTGTCCTCGGAACGACGGAAAGTTCTCCCAGTCAATCGAGTGATGTCATTGCCAAATATATCGAGCATATGTGCTGCTTACGTACCCGATCAGCTGCAGTAGCGGGTCCAACTATGAATGTCTCACCAAACTTTGAAACCAATCGGAAAATTTAGTCCCGAGGCAAGACATTCAATTTGACCTATCTTGACCTACTAGTTCATGCCGGCGGTTGTTCCTATCCCCGTTTAATGATGGGCATTAGTGGGTATTTCAAACACGTAGAGTAGGTAGAAACCGCGAATTATAATCAAAACACAAATGGTGCACCCGTAAATCAGATACAACACCCCTCAGAAATCTAGATCATATCACAGCAACGGAACATGCGACGAATCGAGGCCCAGGGGAAGCATCGTATGATCTCTCAGCGCAGAATGATCCCAGGAAGACCTGCACAGCTATTTTTGTCCCGCTTAGCGATGCCATCGTTCTCGTCGGTTCAACTTATACGCCAACTCACATGTTCGAGGGCCTCTGTCGTAGATAGAATGTTCATGTGGTCTGGGACGATCCCGCCATTCTGGTCATCCCAACCAACAGAGCTTCAGTCGGACAGCGCAGACCATCGCCATCGCATCACTCACCAACGCGTGTTCGTCGAGGTTGCGGAACGCATGTCGCATATCTAGGGGCAACTGTGTGGGAAGTATCAACACGTGAACTGTGGGCGAAAACGGCTTGGAAGCGGCGTCGAGAGATGCCATCGCCTGATTCAGCAATGTAGTCAAGTCAGTACAGCAAACAGATCAGCGTATCGACGGACGACCGCACCATCGCTGTGTTGACGGCGAGCGTGATGTCGGATCGTTTCGCTCGGGCGTCTTTCCCAACCAAAACGAAGAACTCCCAGGAGCAATCAATGATGTACACAGATTCTTGCTGCACAGTCTCTGCAGACACGGTCGGAACTGGACTGATCTAAAAACTGAGTTAATCTTCGATAGTAGTCGCAGCGCCTGACGCTCACCGGAATCTCCGAGTTCGCGACGTCCACGAGCCAACAGCGAGGCTCGGACGGTACCACGTTGCTCCTCCACTTCCAATAATCAGCTTTGGCATAAGAATCAGAGTCTCCAACGACCATCCAAAACATCTCCTCGTCCCCATCGTTCTCGCTCTCTGTGAGCTCCTTCACCGACGTCTCCTTGGCTGCCATACCTTGTGCATACCGGAGTGCCGCGGCACGTTCTGTGGGCACCGAACCACAACCATGCCACACATAGATGTTATCCAAGATGGAGATACAATAGCTGTACCCGGAACATAAGTTCCTGATGTTCTGTGGGACGACTCATCAGTATTTTGGCGTGTCTTGCATAAACAGACGACAGACTAGATCAATCTCATCAATTAGGATGTGACCTTTGTTCGATCTCACGACGTGCATCGCAGTGTTCTCGGAGGACCAATGAGCCCTGGAGCCCTTGAAATCATGATAAGGTCAACGACATAATGGAAGCCATCTCTCTCCATACCTGGCGTATCGCAAGTCGTCCTCCTAACACATGTACAAGCTCCGCGGGTTCGCGTTGCTGATACACCATGTCCTACACGGAAGAACTCAGGATGAGTGAGAGCGTTCCCCAGTTGCGAAACAGAGATCGCCCACCGCCGAGGTCCCGTACCGCCTCGAAAGCTCGCCGACCTTTTTCTCCTCCTTGTCCCCAAAGTGACACTTCTTCCCCTGCCAGCACCACACCTTGGTCTCGACGAGCCCGCTCTCGCGCGACTTGGCGCGATACACGACGACGAGAACCTCGGCGTCGTAAAAGACGTTCGTGTCGCGCTGAACCGGTACAGCGTTCGTATGCACGACCGACATCACTTCCACCGATACCGTGCGCAAGTCAAGATTCGACACGAACTCGGTCGCCGGTCGGTCCACCTTCAACAGCGCCGCGACGTCCAGCTGGGGTAACGGCCCGTCGACGTGATCTGTACGCCGTCAACCTTCGCTCAGACCGGTTCCAAAAAAAATCGACCATAAAGCCTGATTCAAGCTCACCAATGTGCACTTTCGAGGACGGGGTCGGAGACGGGGGCGATTGCACGGCAGTCCCTGCAGCCGCTCCGACCCCCGAACCGTTCGAGGGACTCTCACTGACAACATGGCCGTTCTGTCCCGTGATCCGCGACATAGTATGCGCTGGCGTCACCGCAGGCGTCCTCTCCTCCGCCAAGGGCGGCATAGCGATCGCCGAATACCGCTCATAGCTCGACTTGCGTTTCTCCCCCGCCGCAGCCGGACCACAAAGTCCTGCGCTCGTCGGGATCTGGCGACCAGGGTACGAGACGGGCACAGGGGGAAGAGCGGCGGTACCTTCGCTCCCCATCCCATCGTTCTCCCACTCTCTTTCCTTCTCCTTCTCCTGTTGCTGCGCTGCCTCGTTCAGCGCCTGCGCGACTTCCATCACCGAAGCCCTATTTCCCGTGCTCGGAATCCGCGCGTGGCGTGTAGGCGAAGGCGGCACAGCCGGACGTTCTTCCGTGTCTCTCGAAGCTGTCTTCTCGTCATTTCCCTTTCCCTTTCCCTTTTCCGCCGCCGCGACCGCCGCAGGGTGGGTGAGACCGGGGAGGGCCCGACGCCCAACCATGCCAGCAGTCCCGGCCGCCTTTGTGCCCAGATTAGGTCTATTCGCAGCCGAAGACGGCGTGGGCTTGATCGCAATCAGCGTTGGCTCCGTCCAACGGTCGGTGATCTTTCCCGTACTGCTGGGTGGGCTCTCCTTCGCCGGAAGCTCTTCTGTAGACTGCAAGGACGAAGAGCCCGAACCGAATGAGGCAAGTACGTGTAAGTTTGACGTATCTGGCGGACTCGGAGCGGGGCCTGTAGTAGAGGATGCGCGCGCACCCAGATTAGGTGGATGGAACACTTCGGTGCCTGACACCGAGGGACCACCAGACGATGCATCCTCTGGCCTTCCTTCTTCGAACCTCGCTTTTCGAGGCTTCTTTGCCCTGTCCTTGGTAGGCTATTCGCAGAGACGATCAACGAGCAAGGAAAACATGCCATTAATACGACGGAGGCAGCATTACACCATTAATCGACGTATGTGCACCAAGTTCAACCAAGAATCAAGATAGACCAAGAGGAGGGGTATCCATCAACCATCGATTCAGCTCAGTGTCACCAAAGAGGACGCACATGACTTAATGGTCTGCCAGGCGACGAGGGCAGTGGTGATGCGGACGCCCATGGCGTCTTCGCCTTGCCCGCGAGCGCGTTGGCTCCAGTTCCAGCCCCTTGATTCACACCATTTCCGCCAGCCCCCATCACCGCCTCTCCACCCTGGATTCCCCCTTCAGATGCTCTGACGCCCAATTCGTCTACGTCGGGTATGACAGGGTCGTCGCCAGTCTTGATAGGTTTGATATAGGATATCATCGTGCGCGAGGATCCAAGCTTCTCTTCCGTATCTTGGCCAGGTAACACGTCCGTTCTTTTCTGCGGCGTCTTGGGTATCGCTGGGGTGGAAACTGCGCTGCGCACAGATCGTCCCGTATCATGCGTCTTGACAACTGAGACGTCCTGTCCTTGTAATCTGATGCTCACATGTGCAGAGGAAGCCCGTGTCGGCGTGGCGTTTTTGGCGGCCGGAAGTGGAGGTGACGGCGTGCCGCTACCATTGGCGTTCATCAAGGGATTCCACCGATCAAGAACCGAAGCGCGTCTGGCACCCTTCTCCCGTACCTCACCAACTATCTGACCCTGGCTTGGTACAGGCGACGAAGAAGGGAATACTTGCTTCGAGGCGGCAGATGGGCTTCCGTGAGTGTCAGAACGGAGCCTGTCGCTCGCTTGGACGATGCTCTGAACGAATCCGCGACCTTGCAACCTGCTAATGCTCGGCGTAGGGTCCTTTGATGGGGAGTTGGGCGGGCGCAGGAACGCCGCAGACGTGCCACGCTGAGGCTGTGGCGCATGCGTACCACGTGCAGGTGATGAAGCCCTGGGAGATTTTGGAGGAACAACCGACCCTGAGGGCAACTGAGGAGATGGTTGGTGGCGCGGCGTCTGCCAGGGTGCTGCCCCAGAGAAACTCGAGCGTGTGGAGCTGGATTCAACGTGAGTCTTTGCGCGCGTGGTATCACCCAGTGTTTTGGAGCGTGGCTCGTCTGCAAAGGTCTTTGTGGAGAATTCTGAAGAGGGCGTCTTTGAACGTGGCTCGATGACAACAGGCAGGCTCCTCGCCCGAACGTCAACTACCGGCGTTTTGGGGCGCGATTCCGAAGCGATGGGTGTCTTTGGACGAATATCTACAGTAGATGGGGTTTTGGGACGCGGTTCCGTGACTGAACTCTTCGCTGGGGCGACTACTCCCCCGCCGAAACTCTGAGATAGTGGACGAGTAGAAAACGACGGAGTGGGAGTGACTTTGAGCTCTGAAGCACTGCCACGATGCATACTTTGGCGACGCTCACGGGCCCCGACTGAGGATGGTCTGTGAGACGGCGATTGAGTGGATGTTTGATCCTCGACCTTCTCTACATATCTGCGAGCAACGTTCGAGGTGCTCAGTGTACGTGTGCGATTGGGTTCTGATGTGACTGTCTGCGGGGCAGATAAGGCGGGTTTGGACGGCAGGGGTTGCGGCACCGTAGTCGGTGCCGAGGGTGAGGGCGAGGGCGGAGCGCCACCAGCCTCGCGGACGACCATGCCTGGCATCGCGACACCCCCACGGCCAAATATCGGGTGTACAGGTCCATGGTCCACACGCCCGTCATATGCGCTGCTTGGATCCATCTGTGGCTCATGCCGTCTTAGTCGCGGACCTGTTGCATTTCCCCCCATAAAAGCCGCAAGTGACATGGGTGCAGACTGCGTTCCTGTCGACGTCGGTTTTGTCGCGGGTCTCGACATCGAGACGGTCGACGCCGACGACCTCTCAAGAACAGCTTCAGAAGAACCCGAATCGGTCTCCACCATACGTCGCGGTGGAGCGTCCTGGAGTTTAGCTGCAGGGTGCAGCCTGTTAAAAAGGCGAGTTCATGGTAGTGGGTGCGAGGACGTCACCTACACAAATCGATCCCGTGCATCCCGACGCCGAAATCGCCACTCTGGCCAGTCCTACTCCTCGTTGTTCTTGCTAGTCTTGCTCGCACGATCTCCTCTTCGAGACGCCGTTGTTCTGCCTCGTCATCGGCGTCGACTTGACGTTGCATCGCCTTGATTCTGCTCGTCCATTCTGCGAGCCCGGTGTCTGTTGCCGTCGAAGTGGAGCGTGTTGGAGCTGGGGGAAGATCAAACCGTGCGGACCGCGGTGTGGATGTCGTCGACATCGATGAAGGCACCGAGCTAATAAGTGACTTGCGCTTGTTGAGAAAGATGAGTTGCAAGGGAATACACTTCCGTAAGATAGGGCCTGGGGTGCTGTGCTGACGTAACATTAGTACAACCACTGACTACTACGAAGTACAGTAAATATCGTCAGTACATAGTATTGACTAGTACACAGAACTTGTCCATTAGGGATAAGGGTTCTCAGTGAAATGTGCAGCGTCAGATGGGGAAAAGTAACGTCCTCGAGATCGTCCCAACTTTTTTTTGAATATCATCCCGCGCGCAATCGTCTCGTTGCTCAAGCAAAAGTGGCGAAAGCCAACGAGACGGCGACTAGCATAGCCACACCGACATTCAAGCCGTTGGCAGAAAAAGAGGCTGCGCCGCCTGTCGAGCTCGAACTCGAGTTGGAGGAAGTAGTCTGGATGCCAGAGGGCATCTGTCCATCTACTCAAATACATGAGCTTACTCTCGACAAAAGAAACTGATCAGAAGACGAACTGGTGAAAGAAGAGCCACATTCGGATTGAAGTGCAGCTTGATCACTCGACACGAGTGAAGGCACGTTCTTAGAGACAATGGTATACGCAGCTTTCGAGCAGTTGGAACAAGTCACATTTTGAGGGAGGGTAATGCTGGATCCAGATCCAGACAGATACAATGTTAACAAACCGACGATGTTGCTGAGAGAAAGGGTGGTGGTCGACGATTGAATATCTGTGAGCAATTCAGTCACACAAAGGGAGTTGGCCGACGTGCTGCGCATGATTATAAGTCGATCGTAAAAAGTACTATCAAACGATTGGCTCACTCCTTCAAGCATGATATTTCTCGGAAACTTGGGTAGCCTTCTTGAGCGGCCGTCACCAAAGAAGAAGTGTCACTGGTCGGCAATCCAAGGCTAGCGAGGTCGCTGGAACAGCCGGTTGTGATGTTCGTGACGACGGCTTGAATAGTAGCGTTGGTGCACGGTCCTTGGCTACACATGCCAGTCAACCAGGTGTTGACAGTTGGAATGACGGAAGTAGTATTCGAGTCGGACAAAACAAGTGGTGCAAGCAGAGTGAGGTCAAGACAAGGTGCATTAGACGCGACGGTAAGCATGGTCGAAGTGCATTGGCCCGAGATGCTAAAGGGATGGTATCGTGAGTGCTAGGTGGCCCCTATCGTGCTGGTGGCTTACGACTGAGCAACGGCGAAACCAGCGCCGGCAACGAGTAGAGCAGCTCTGAAAAACATGTCGGTGTCAATGGGTCAGTTGAAGAGGGGAGTAAAGCAATGCGCAGTTATTGTCCTCACTTTTATATTGTCTTCAATGTCTGTGTGCCTGTGAATATCCGCATTTGGGTCCGGCGTGGAGTGGGCGCTGTATTAATGATCGCATGTCAACACCGCCCTCGTGCCTGTCAAGAATGACGCTTGGACTATCCACACTTGCCATTGTGCTCTAACCATAAAATCGGTGAGTTCCATTTCTTGGTACATAGTATTCTGTGCCGACGTTGACGTCGAGCCTACTTCCGTTCATTTTCTTAACGATGTCTGCTTTGCTTAATTTATTATGCTTCTTGCTGTTGATCCGTTTTAATACTGTGTCCGCCAGGCCGCTTCCGCGAAGCTGTAGAGTCAAACCTCTAAGCACCTCTTCATCCTCGATCTCTGTCACAAGGACCTCGACCCGTGTCCATACTAGCACGGCAGTACCTGCCTTGCCTACCGGAAGACCATTGAACACTATTACCAGACCGTCTCCCACATCAAGCTCTAGTTCCGCACCACGTCCTTCCTCGGTTTCGAATGGATGCTTTCCGTCGTTGAACTTTCAGATGCCATCGGATGTCCCCGATTCACTCGACAACTGGTGGTGTTCAATGGACACCGAGTACGCCTTCATGGGTTTCAGTTACGAGATTATTGCATGTGGGTTTTCGTCATCTCGTCATTCCAACTAATTTGGGCTGACGTCGCCTAAGGCCAGAGTCCCAGCCAGCTTGATGCAGACTTTGCTGATATCAGACAGAACTTGAACGGCCGTTACGTCCGTCTCTATGGCGCATGCGACAACTCTGGATTCTAGTGCGTGTACTGTTACAGAGTATGTCAACCTTTTCTCTAACCTCGACGTGCAGTGATAACGTCGTGGATGCTGCGTGGAACAATGGTATTGGAGTTCACGCGTTGATATGGGTAAGTTCCATGTATTCTGCTGTTTCCCTCCTCTCTCACATTCAAGTTGTGCAGTTTGGTTTCGACGGTGGCAACGAGTGGGAAACTCGTCGTGATTCGCTCATCAACACGCTCACCACTAACCCCAAAGCAAAATTTGTCACTCGCGGGGTTCAGTTTGGTTCTGAGCCCTTGTATGACAACGTGCTTCCCCACTCCAAGCTTGCTTCGCAAGTCAAGTCTGCTCAGGCTCAACTAGCTGGTGTACAAATTCCCGTCACGGTTTCAGAGTTGGCTTATGGCTATCAGCAACGCAATGCTCAAGACGTCCTCGATGCGATAGATTTTATTAATATTCATATGCTTCCTTTCTTCTCGCCACTTGCGACTACTGGTTCAGATGCGTGGTCGCTAGTAGAGGCAGATATGAACTGGTTCATCCAGAATGGTGGAGGAAAGAAGATGTACTTTGACGAGGCAAGTCTTTCGGGATCAAGTGAATTATTTCTTTTTCTAACCGTCTCTCTTAGAATGGCTGGCCTTCCATCGCATCTTCGGGTGTTCAACCCAACAGCCCTGATGCAGTTGCTAGCGTTAGCGATGAACAGGTATGTCACCCTTCCCTGACCACTAGGCCTAGAGCTGACGTGGTCATCGTAGCAATACTACCAGTTACTCGATAACCATTGCACAGAGTTGAAGAACGCCCCTGGCGGAGGCATCGGGTGGTTCGCACATATCTACTCTGATAATCAAGAGCCAGGTTATGGGATCTACGACGAGAACAACGCGTTGAAGTTCAACTTCCGGCCCCGCACATCGTGTTAGACAAATGCATCGGGATTTTCCTGGAGAAGATCCTTTTGCGCTTATTATTCACACTCATTTGACGAATTTCAATCATATGTAGAATACTAGCATTGCAAGCGGAGGATTATGTAGGCTTGATCGACCCCATTAGCCGAGTCCAATTTGTATCATTACATCCCTCGACGGTTATATGACCACTATACAGGTTTATGTACTTACAATATTAGAGTCAATCGACGACAAGAAATTACCCCTGCTAGTACAATACAGTAGACCATGTAGACTGCATGATCTAGCAGATAGTCACATGTAATACTAAGCACCACCCTCAACCGTACCATTTGTCGCCGATCCTGGTTCGTGCGGCAGGGCGCTGAGGAATCCGAGACTCGGTTATGTTCCAGGTCTCTATGGCACGCTGATAACGCACGGTAAGTCTAGTATTACAAGAATGATTCGAGCACTCAACCTGCCACGTAGCCATGTCAAGTTCCATGACAATCTGTCGAGCATGGACGCCTGCAGTTCTTTCATCCAACGTGGGCTGTTCACACCGCACTGGCAATCCAGTCAAACCGCAGCTGAGAGAACAAGTTGCCTTTACGCACTGATGATAGGTTCGCCTTCCTCGGTGATCTCGAAGGAGCATTCCCCATCCCGGATGATGAATGATAAGTAAAAGAGATTTTCCACAGACTGGGCAAAATCATTTGGGTTGACGATGAACTCGAAGAGGTTGATACGGCCAGAATCCTGGAGGATATCTTTGATCTGAGGCTGATGTCAGTGACGGAAATGAGAACGTTGCGGGTGTTCAATTTACCCTGATAACGTTCTTGGTTGTTTCGTTGTCAGATCTCTTGATGTCCTCTTCCTTTATCTCTTGGGGTCGACGTTCTTCTTCTTGAACCTTTTCCTGCTTCTGGCGCTTCGGCGGGGCACGCTTCCTTTGCTCCAGCGAGAGGGGGCCCAACCTGTGAGTCAATCAGCGATGCGGACCCGCGGCAATAGAATGAAACGAGTACATGAAGCCAGTGACCGGGACTCTTCTACTTTTTGCCAGAGCTTTTCGACCTATCTTGTCCCAGTCAAGTACGCCCTCCTCCACGCCCTCCATCTCGTCCCCCTCGTCGTCCTCAAAGTGATGTCTACCTCCCATAAAACTAATGAGTTTTGATACAAAATCATCCACGTCGAACGCGGCAGAGCCGAGCTTCATAGCACGCGCCTTCTGCGCGCCGATAGTCGATACATTTCGAAGTATGGTCGAGTCGAGTATCGCTTCGGTCGGATTCTTTACTATATGAAGAAGAGTTTGAGAGACAGTGAGAGAGTGACGGCATGGATGTGTATACCTTTGGAGAAGAGATTGTCGCTCTCTACGATCCGACCTGCGAGCTCCACCGTGTCGTGGTCCTGCGGCCTCAAGTGTTCTGGATTCACGCAGGTTTCGATGTGGACTCGAACAAGAACAAAACACGTCGAACGCACCTCCAGTCTTCTTTTCGAGGAGACGGTATTTTTTACGAATGTCGCGCTTCTCCGCTGCATCCTGGTCCGGATCGTACGCCAGATTTTCTTCGAGTTCCATGTCTTCAAGGGAAGAAAGCGCGAGCGTCACGTGTTACATTGGCGCGACGCGTTTCAATCAAACACGGACAAACTGACTCTTTGCTTTGCCCGACGCCGAACAAGTCGCGCACAGGAACTTGACCACGTCTTGCGACCAACTATGTTAGCGCACGCGATAGACGTGAGTGTGTCCGGTATGGCGCTCGATGTCGGGTCGCTGATTAGGAGTCTTTGCAGTACAGTAGAAGCACACGCGCAGTGTGCAAGGGGCCTGCGCCGTGTACGGGCTCTTCGATTTCAGTGGGCAGTCTGAGGTATGGCGAGATTCGCAAAGGAGAGTTCGGTGAAACAGTCTCCTGGCGTCACTGGTAAGCATCATCATCAAATGAAAGCCCTGTGAAAAAAATGCTGATAGATCGGCGCATCCAACACAGGGGCTGCGTCACACCTGACATCTTGCGTACGCTTGCCGTTACCAGCTTGGATAGCGTCGCAGGGTTCAGCACCATCAGGTGAGTACTTTTTTTTTTCACGGTGAGGGTAGTGACGAGCATATGCGCTGGGCAGACATGGAGACCAGCAAAAGGTCAGACGCGCTCTTGCTACTCAGCAAATCAATCCTGCAGACATTCCTGCAACAGCGAAAGCAGCTGAACCTGCACCTTTGGTTGGCATGGTACCTGGTATAGCAATGCCGGGACCATCCTCCAATTCACTGGTCGGACAAAAGAGAAAATATCAACCCGACGTCACCGACGCTTCTCGGTCGCTGAGCGACGAGGACGAAGAAAACATGCCTAATGAGTTGGAACCAGTCGACGAGCTCTACTGTGTCAAGGATACCAGCATAGTTGGCGTGCAGTACTACCAGGGTACGTACTCGGCGCATAGACTTGGTTTTTTTTTTTTGCTTAGTCGATACGCAGGTCTTGTTGCGCCTGGAGAACAAGTTAGGCTGGTTAGACAACCAAACAATGCATATGATAGGTGAGATATGCAAGTGATAAATACATCGGCCGTCCTGAACGCGATGACAAAGGAATGCAATTCAAGTCATGAACATCGGCGGAACTCAAGTAGGTCACATCCCAAGAAACGTCGCAACCCAGCTTTCCCCCCTTCTCGATCGAAATTTGGTCACAGTAGAGGGCGTTATGCGCCAAGGAAACCGTAAGGCTTTCCCTACCCGCACGAGGTAGTGAATTGACACATCCTTTTAGTTAAAGGTCACAATTATTCACTAGCCATGTGAGCATCATCCAGATTGTTGGTTCCGAGCTGACCCACGTCATGTCAGGTCGTTAAATATCTATGGAGCATCCGACAAACGAGATATGCTAGAACCGATGCTTAGGTGGGCCACGCCTGGACAAAGGGGATTCCCACAAAGGGCGAGAGAGGGAGTTCCGGGGGCGCAAAATGGAGGTGCTCCAGGTGCCCTCTCTGCTGCTGGGGGGGTGCCTTACACAAATGCCATGGCCATGGATATGCCTGGCCCTAGTCAAGCTTATGGGATGACAAGCGCCACGAGTGAAGCGCAGCAAGAGGCATTAAGAAAGCAGAACGATGCATTCGCAATGGCTGCGGAGCTCAGCCAAATGTTGACTGGTCTCGAAAAAGTAGATGATGAAGGCCGGCGTGCCTCATTGCTAGATACGCTCTGCCCAACGGTCGATATCTTGAATCTCCCTGTACACCCCAATCCGCCAGGCGTCGCCAATGGTGATTTAGTCGTGGACTTGTTGAAGCATCAGGTAACGCGCTCATTTGGCAGCTGCAATCTCGTATTGATGCGCATACAAATTACAGAATCAAGCCCTTCAGTGGTGCATTGAACACGAGTACCCCAAATTGCCTACTAATGAGTCGGACAGTCCAGTCCAGTTCTGGCAGTATAGAAAAGCGGGCAACAAGGTACGTCGCTGATTGACTAGCATACACATGGTTACATTATTTGCCGCCAGCCGTACTATTTCAACAGTTCGTCCAATCTGGTTATAATGTAGTAGAGTGTCTGACTTCTTTTATCGATTCAGTTGCCACCAAGAGTCCACAGGATATCAGTACACCACCTGTACTTGGCCGAGGTGCCATGGTAGCCGATAGCATGGGTCTGGTAAGTGGTGTAGCGCAAGGGGGAAGGCAGAAACAAATATCTTTTTACAGGGCAAGACATTGACGATGATCGCCCTTGTGCTTGCGACAAAGAAGGATGTCCCCAAGGGGCATTCCAACAGCACCCTCATTGGTACGTGTCACCACAATGATACATCCCGTCGTTCATATCAATTGCTATCATAACAGTTGTCCCACTCTCTGTGATTTCTAATTGGGAGAAGCAAATAGACGAACACTGCGTTAGAGGTGCCCTGTCCTCCTGCGTTTACTACGGTACCACACGCAACATGACGCCTCAACAATTGATGAAATACGACGTTGTGATCACCACATACCAGGTTGTTACAGGCGACGCTGATTTCAGTGAGCAACCTGGAATCGAAGGAGGTCTCGCAAAAAAGAGGAAAAAGAATGGAAAGGGTGTGTTTGATGTGAAGTGGAAGGTACGTATACGGCCATTTGTTCAGCGCCATCAAAGGCTGAAGTAAGGCTATTGTTTCTTAGAGGATTATCCTAGACGAAGGTCACAGTATCAGGAATCCCAAGACAAAGATGGCGATGGCGGTGTGCACGCTTACTGCAGAAAGGCGATGGGTGCTTTCTGGAACACCTATCGTGAGTGATCGTTAAAGTGGCCGTCCTTTGGCTAACTTTCCCTCCATAGATCAACTCTCCCAAGGTTAAATACGCTTCTTTGGATACCAACTGTGTTTTTACTCACAGCAATGATAGGATCTCGGTTCCATTCTTACCTTTTTGCAAATTTGCAATCCATTAGACAACGAGGACTTCTTCAAACGCCTGGTTTTGCGTCCTTTGAAAAATGGAAATCCCTCTGGCGCAGAACTGCTTCGTGTAGGTTTGTTTCCTGATCCAAGTGGTGACTCTGACCATCTTCCAGGCCCTGATGAGCCATGTATGCATTCGGAGAACAAAGGAGGTGAGATTTGAGTCGAGAACTTTTTGTGGGACTTGTCATTCTGACTGCACCAAAGATGCAAGACAGCGAAGGGAATTCTCTTGTGCCTCTCCCACCAGTCAAGTCCTTTGATCTGTTGTTCCCTTCTATCACTCACCCATCACTGAAGGTCGACATCACTTTGGTTCCAGTGGAACTTAGTGGGGAGGCACGCGTAAGCATGTTGACAATTGTGTTGCTTCAACCCTAATTATACTTTCTAGGCACTTTATGATGCCGTGGAACTTGCTTCCCGACAGCGAGTAGAGACTTTGATGAGTGAAGCTGGACTCGGAATAAATCCTGTCGTACGTATCACGTTGATGTCACTGCTTTCGAGGCGCTAATTATGCATAATCACCAGGTAACTACTAACGTCCTGAGCATGCTTACTCGCCTACGCCAAATTGCTCTACATCCGGGGCTGATCCCGTCTGATTACCTTGACCAACTTCGGACGAGCGAAGGCGTCAACTCTACCCTCAGCAGCGCTATTCAAATTACGCCCGACGTAAAGTCTAAGCTGGAGACCCTTATTCTCCAAGCAATCGAGGACAATGAAGAGTGTCCTATCTGCTTCGGCATGCTAACGGAACCTCGTATCACCTCGTGTACCCACGTCTTTTGTATGGCCTGGTATGCTCAGATTCATTATATTGGAGCGATATCAGCTCACAATGTATATAGTATATCGGAAATTATCGCGAGGGATCCAAAGTGTCCTATGGTATGTTGTTTGCTGACCGTTCCGTCAATTGCGTCGCTGATGAACTCCCAGGATCGCCGTCCTCTTACCATGCGAGATTTGGTGGCCCCGCCACCTACGGACCTTACACAGGTTCAGGTGACACCCACCGATGAAATCGAGTTATGCACAGGGTCGTCTGCCAAGATCGATCAACTTCTCCACCTTCTGAAACTGATTCCCCACGACTCTAAAAGCCTGGTTTTCTCTCAGTTCACTTCTTTTTTGGACAAGGTGATCATGTTTTGTGACCCTCCTTATGTTTGCATTGACACGCCAACAGATTGGTGAGGCACTGGAGGAGCAAAAGCGAGTCTACTCTCTGTATGCTGTTGGGCAATGTGCTAAAGACGCTAACAGCATTCCATATGTGCGATTTGACGGAAAGTTGTCCGCAAGGCAGAGACAGGAGGTGTTGGAGCGGTTCTCCATCCCACTTGACCCCATTGAGTCACCTGCTCCCGGAGAACCGCTTCCACCTACTCGTCCGCGGAGAAATCAAACACAAATCACGCTAGGTTGTGACGAGGATGCCACTAATGACAATGATTCGGACTTCGTCGCCGGAAATGACTCCGACGAAGAATTCGAAGAAAACATCATGGCGCGCGTAAAGAAAAGTAAGGCGAAGGACAGAAAGATGAAAGGAAAAGGCAAGGCAAAGGCGATTCCAGCCAGAAAGCGGGCTTTCGACGGCTCTGCATTTGATACCGAGAACCCCAAGGTCATGTTGATTTCACTCAAGGCAGGCGCCTTGGGTCTCAATCTCACAGTTGCAAATCACGTCTTTTTGTGGGTTTTTGTTTCACTGCTTTGTATATTTGGATGCTCATGCATCCCATTAGGATGGATCCGTAAGTAACCGTATATCCATTTGTCTCATATTGATCGGGGGTTATCGCGTTCGTTCCATGCAGCTGGTGGCAGGTAATGTGATTAATCAACTCGTGGCACCTGCTCCACTGATAAATCCACAGGAGGGCATCGAAAGCCAGGCCATTGATAGATGCAATCGGTAAGCGCAATGTCCTATCTGGATGCTCAGACAGATACCGACGTTCATCGATGCCTCTAGCATCGGACAGACGAAACCGGTTCACGTATACCAGTTAATCGCTGAGCACACTGTCGAATCCAAGGCAAGTCACACTTTCGATCGTCACAGACTCGCAGTTCCGACACTGACCGTTCTTTCCAGGTGATTGAGATTCAAGAGAGGAAGAAACTCCTGATTAAGCATGTACGTAGTTTGTCCGCTCATGGCGGGATTAGGTTGACCTTGACAAACCTTGACAGGCATTCTCTGGCATCAAACGCACTGAGACCGAACGAGAGAAAAGAGAGGCAAGACTTCAAGGTGAATGGTGGCGCTCTTATTTTCGCGCACAACTCATGAGGCCTGATTTATTAGATCTCGTCGCGCTTTTTGGCATCCGCGATCGCAACTGAAGAGGCGGAGAACAATCTATCCATACATTTTACGGTACACAAGTCACATAGTGTAATACGACCAGAGATTATCCTAAGTATAAGAAAAACTGTATAGTTTCGGCAACAACCGAAAGGTGTCAAACTCTAATTCTTAGACTGTTGCTCGTCACGCTCGTCACTGAGGTGGAATAAACGCTTGCACTTGAAGACCCTCAAGAACACCTCAAAATGGCCACAGTTCAAACACTTCCCAAGGACGTCTCGAGACTTGGCCAGGAGATCAAACTTTTCGGAAAATGGGACACTCAAGAGTACGCATCCGTACGCTCGAGGAAGAACTCGTCATTGATCGTGGTTACAGCGTCGAGGTCAAGGACATCTCCTTGACCGACTACATTCAGGTCCGCCATGCGGTCTACCTCCCGCACACTGCTGGCCGTTATGCAAAAAAGCAGTTCAAGAAGGCACAGATGCCCATTGTCGAGCGTCTCGTTGACAGGTATGCCTATGCGTGACTTATCGCCGGAACAGAGTCGGAAGATCTGAGACGTTCAAATTGGCTGCCAGTTTGATGATGAAGGGTCGCAACAACGGCAAGAAGCTTCTGGCCGTCCGCATCGTCGCACACGCTTTTGAGATCATTCACCTTCTTACCGACCAAAACCCCATTCAAGTGCGTACGGTCTGGAACTGGAGGTTTCGAGTCAGATTTGGTTTGACATCGTGCTTCAGGTTCTTGTGGACGCGATCGTCAACACGGGTCCTCGAGAAGACTCGACGCGTATCGGTTCGCAGGGTACTGTCCGTCGTCAGGCCGTTGATGTGTCCCCTCTGCGGAGAGTGAACCAGGCTATTGCCCTTCTTACCATCGGCGTAAGCCAGCGTCATGCGTCGGTATGAACCTTGTTCTCACAACGATCTAACGTAGACCCGCGAATCGGCGTTCCGTAACGTCAAGTCTATCGCCGAGTGTCTCGCCGACGAGCTCATCAACGCCGCAAAGGGTTCTTCGAACTCGTATGCTATCAAGGTTAGACACAGTCTACTGTACCCGTGGTCGATGCACTCATGTGAGCGTCATTCCAACAGAAAAAGGACGAGCTCGAACGTGTGGCCAAGTCCAACCGGTGAAAAAATACCCCTATGTGTGGTATGCATATGCGGATGGACTTGGGATTGCGGTACGAGTATGACTGCAACATATGGGCATTTTCATTCGTCTCTTTTCCTTTTATTGTATCCCAAGCATCAGCCCTTTATGAATGCACCCGTATGCTTTTATCGGTATCCACGTGTCCCAATGACGACTTTGCATGCCTGCAACTTGCGGTTCTTATCTCTAGGTTTCACAATGACGTTCGGCGGAATGCACGTGCTACTAGCGCCCTGCTTCTCTCAGTCGACAGACGCGGCGTATAGATAACGAGATCCTGGAATTTTCCGCGGGGTTCTCCGCCACTCATTCATTGCATGAGAAAAAGGCATAAGCGAAACGAGGTCAAGGCTTTCTTCTGTGACGAAGCACGCACCCTTTCGAGGTTCTCGTTCGATGTTTGCCCAAAGATGGCGATAGTGACGCAGCTCCGAGTCGATTGATCTCCAGAGACGGACGACCGTTGTCCGCCGCCGCTCTTGCATGTCCTCCTTGAATCCTCCGTCTCAGACGTTTCGTTCTAGGAAAGTCCACATGACGGAACCCCTCAGGGGGCCAGGGTGGTCACGTCATCCCCACCCCGTTTTTCTGCTCTCCTTGGAAGTATCAAGAACTAGGCTCTGAGAGGTATGAGTCGACTTTACCCCCCATAAACTCACCTTGCTCGATGAGGCATAAGCAGTGCGTGGCGCAATATGATCGTTTGTTGCGATGAAGTATTGCTAGTCATTTGTAGCTAACTGCATTCCACGAACGCGTTCTTCGCCCCAACTCTACTTTCTCGCCCCGAAGTTCAGGGTGCACATGCGCCATGCGCCAATGCATACATGGTAATGATGCGTTCCGTCGGACCGCAAGTTGCGCTTAAAGTCCCGTTCATGTTCACCCACCTACCTTGCGCCCCCTTCCTCTCCAAACCCGGGACGAACGAATGAAATTAATTTTGAATGGTTACGATTGAAGTCGGATGGACAGTCAAGTCCATCTGAATCCGATTCAAAGTACAATATACAGTTTTACACATATCAATCTTATCACGAGGCCACCACCGTTGATCTGATCGATCCCTATGTACAGTACCGTTGGACGTCAAAATTTCGTCCATGAAATGTATGTACATGTGTAATCTAGATCGTATGCGGTACATATATTGACAAGAGACGCCCTCTCTTCTTCTTCTGGGAAGCCCCGTCGGGACCATACCCTCCGAATGGCACGGGTCTTCGACTCGTTCGCGATCTGCGGGCCGGCTTAGTCCGGATCCCCCTACTAGTTGTTGTATCATGTAGCGTATGCATTCGAGTCTCGCACATTCCCTGTGGACGCTCACACATTGCAGGGTCCATCAGGGGACCCAGGGCTGTGGCAATCACGACCGCATTGCCCCGTTTCAGAGAACAGAGAGGCAATAAAGCGATGTCTCGAGTTGGAGACAGCGTGGTAACTTGCTACGTTGTCGATTCAGACTTTCCGTACGGTGGCACGTGCCCTCGACGAAGACTCGTCTTATCGACGACCCTGCAGGCCGTCCGGCATGGTCATGACACTTTTTTTTTAAAAAAACTAGAACGCTAGCAGGGGAAGGGCATGAAGTTCGAATTTTTTCAATGTCATTGTGCTTGCTATAGACGCACATGTACACACACACACACATATATATATCTATATATTGATTGATCATTCCATCA
>JBBPOM010000049.1:0-64507 GCA_038091455.1 Leccinum uliginosum
GACTCCTGTTGGACCAATGAACTTGCTGCGGCAATATAGAACTCGACGCCTTCTGCAACCTTTTTTCCTTCCATGACGGCTGCCGCGTCTGCGATATCTGAGGCACGTGAGTTGGTGCAGCTAACAAGGTACGCTTTCTGAATGGGTATGCGAGCTTCTTCAAGCTTAGGGAGTGGTGTGGATATTTTAACACTATTCGGGCCGGACACGTGCGGGACCAGGGTGGAAAGGTCAAACACAAGGTGAGAAGAGTATAAAGCACCGGTATCCGAAGTCAAGCGGGTAGCCTTGAGCGTATCAAGACGCCGCCGGTTGATGCGAGGATGTTCAGGGGGCGGAGGGATACCGGAAGTACCTGAACTGAAGGAATGGAGTTCAGCCCTCTTGAGTGCTTGTTCGTACCACTCGAGAAGGGTGTGATCTACGGGGAACACGCCAACGAGGGCACCCCATTCCGTTGTCATGTTCGCGATAGTGAGACGTTCGTCGACGGAGAGGGAAGCGACGCCTTCGCCCGTGAACTCGATCGCGGAGTTGAGCACCTCGTCTTTATTGAAAGAGCCGCAGAGGGCGACGATGACGTCCTTCCCCTTGACACCCGGAGCGAGTTTACCTCTGAGTTCCACCTTGACCATACGAGGGATCTGCCACCACGTCTTTCCGGTTGCCCAGAGAGCTGCTGCGTCTGTGCGGACGATCGGGGTACCGACGCAGCCGACACCACCATACATGTTGCTATGACTGTCGCTGGCAACGGTGAGTGTATAGGGAAACGCATATCCCTCCTCGACGATGATCTGGTGACCGATACCCCGACCAGCGGGGAAGAAATCGACGCCATGCTGGCGAGCGAATGACTCGATAGTCAAGTATTTCGCGAGGTTTTTTTCGGACCTGTTTTGGACATCATGATCAAGGGTGAAAACTGCCTGCTTGGGGTTCATGATTTTGGTGCCTCCTATAGATTTGAACCTACCGCGACTCGATTAGCTCCAGGATGCGTGGAAATGGATTGCATATGCGTACTTGGTGATGACTGGCCCGGTGTTGTCGTGTGTCATGATATGCTCCGGTCGAATCATGACATAGTCCCCTGCCTTGACCACTTTTCCGTTGGGAAGGTCGACTGCATACTTTTGCACGACCTTTTCGATGATGGTTTGTGGGATGGAGGAAGCTGTCGCGAACCAACGGGCGTATGCGCGTGGGTGGGTGCGGGTTCGCAGACTCGAAGAAAACCGCATAGCGCTGTGAGGTCCCAGTCCAAGACTCTGAGTTAACGCGCTACCTGTGATGGTTTTGGGGCCAAAAGAAACGATGCGCCGTTGACTCGTTGACTTTTTCTTGTTCGGCTCACACGCATTCACTAGTATAGGAACGACCCCATGTACGGACCTGCCTACGGGAGATTATCAGTAGGGAAGTCGCCCTTCAAAGCTGCAGCTTCCTCGCTTATTTAGTAGATTCGGATTCACTAACGCTGCAATGAAAAGGTGACACACAGTCGATCTGCAATCGTCTCCGTTCTCCTGCTACTTAGGGTGTCATAAATTATTACAACTTCGGTCTCGCTATCAAAATATGGCAGTTGCAGAATTCCAGTCAGGAGGCCACCGCGGGTAGAGTATTGCTGGTCAGTGGTTGACAAGAATCCTATTCCCTCTTTCCTACCTCAACCGTCGTTTGATTGGTGAGCTCGTAGCTTGAAATACAGTTCGAGTTCCCAAACTACTGCATGAGAAAACTCGAGAGCTTCGAAAACATCCGAGAGAACACTGGTCGCTTCAGGATCCTTATATCGGGCGGGTGAATGCGCTACGCCACCGCGGCAACCGTAACTGGTGCAGGCATCGAGGAAGCCGCCGCTTTCTTGTCCTTCGACTCATCCAAAGGCGCAGAAGAGTGGTTAATCTTTGCCTTTTTCTTCTTCTTGAGCAAGCCTGACAAACGTCCGTTGAGTGATGGATTGGGAGTTCCTCAGGAACTGTACGAACCTGCAGAAACAGCGGATTTCACATTGTCGATGATCTCCTGACTTTCCTCCAAGAACTCAGTGTCATCGAAGCGGTGCTTCTTGCCGATGGATGACTCTGGATCACCGGATACCAAGGCAATTTTTTTCTCGAGAGCTTCCAGCTTGGCTTTTTTGGCCTCTGCTGCGGCTTTCTTGCGGTCCTCTTCACTCTCCATGTAGTCGACGAGACTGGGAGCAGGTCAGACGCACGGATCAACGAACACAGAGAGATGATATGCGCACCGCTTAGCAGTCTTGATGGTGCTCAGTCTACGGCCGCTGAGATCCCTGCACGAGTCGTTGTTGTTCGTCTTCTGGCTGCTCATGCGACCACCAGCGGCGCGGAGCTGTGAGCCAAAACCACCCTTTCCGCCGCGAAGACGGGGTACGATACGGAGAATGACGAGGTCCGACGAGTCGCCATGGAGGTCTGAGACGCGGGTGTGTGGGGTGAGCGAACCGCAATGAGGGGTAATGTGCAAGGTATCGGAGTCGGGCAAATCGGGGTAGCGGTCGGAGAGAAGATCGTAGAGATCATCTACGCGCGTCTCCGATGATACACGGAGGGAGAGCGTAGGGAAAGGCGGAAAGGTAGAGAAGAGAACGCTCGTGGTGGACATGGCGAACGTGAGAGAAGGTCCAAATCCGGAAGGCGAGGCGGGAAGTCGGAACTCGGTGTACACGGATATTTGCAGTGGATTCATTGTCGAACCTTACCGTCGCTCTGTCACATCGAGGGTAGATACTCTGATCGTTTGCGTATATACATAGACATAGCCTCGATAACCCGCGTCACGTATTGCTAACCTTGGCATGATGAGTACGGAACGGAAAGTGTAGGCACGATTGAGAGTTGCGGGGTTCGAACAGAACACCGCCACTCTACCCCTCTGACGATGACGATGGACATGTACGCTTGGCCAGTTCAGTTCTGTATCGGAGCGACAGCGATCACATACGTCCTCTCTATCCTCACCAACAACGTCTCCCAGGTAGATAAAGTCTGGACGTATCTTCCGACCATCTACACTGCCTATTATGCTCTCCTCCCCCTCTGGCCACACACGCCTCCAGTAGTTCTTTCCCCCTATGTCCCAGAGACGGTATACAAGTCCTTCGGGACCACTTTCAGCCCCCGCGCATTGATGATGCTCGCTTTGGTCGTACGTTTGTTTACACAATCGGTGGGGAAACTAGATCTGACGCATAACAATCCAGGTTACTTGGATGCTGAGGTACATATCATCACTATATAACTGCGTGGCCTATTAATGTCTTGCAGGCTCACATACAACACGTGGCGGAGAGGACTCTTCAATTTGTAAGTGCTTCCTTGCCGGATCGGCGAGGGACTAATGCCTCATTTGGATTAGCAAAGAGGAGGACTACCGCTGGCAGATCGTTCGTGGTAAAATCCCACCTTGGCTGTTCCAGGTGTTCAACCTCACGTTTATCGGTTTGTTCAATCACTTGCTGTCGTGGGATTGCAACGCTCATTGTGGCGCAGCGGTGATCCAAAATATCCTCCTTCTTGCTCTTGCTCTTCCCGTCAAGATTGCGGTTACTCAGCCACACACAAGTTTAGGGGTTTCTGATTACCTCCTTGGTTCACTTGGATTCCTCGTCGTTTTGACTGAATTCATCGCGGATAACCAACAGTACTCGTACCAATCGTTCAAGCATTCGGGTAAACTGAACCCAAATGAGTGGTTTGGAGCGCGTTTTACCTGGACGAAGCAGGATGCTGAGAGGGGATTCGTGACACGGGGACTGTGGGCGTGGTCTAGACACCCCAACTTTTTCTGCGAACAGAGCTTCTGGGTAGGTCGTGTCGCGAGTGAACGATGTGCAATCCACTGACGGTAGACAGGTGATCATCAATCTGATCCCGCTCGTGTGCGCAGATGGCCCGTGGGGACAAGAGTGGCCGACATCGCTGAGAGCGCTGGCACCGCTTCTTCCGAGCCTGTCGCTCTGTGCACTGTTTGCGGGGTCGACGAGGTTCACCGAGTCGATTTCGATGGCCAAGTACCCTGTCGCGTACAAGGCATATCAGGAGCGTGTTGGAATGTTTGAACCGTTGAGCACGGTGGTGCGGGGTGCGGTGCTGAGCGCACAAAGAAGGCGAATTTCGGTAGACGAAATCGTGTACGGCCAGGGCAAGGAGGAGTAAGTTTTGTTGTATGTATGTAATTCGGTCGAAATCGGACTTCGCGTATGATCTCGGCCGAGTGAGAAAAAAAAAGTAGAAAAAGACGCGACTTGACTTGCCAACTCAAACTATCATGGCTTCGATTGTCCCTCGTCTCACCTCGCGCGCCCTTCGCGCCCTCGCTCGTCGGGCACCTCGCTCGCCCGCTGCCCTCCCCGCAGCGTCCTTCTCCCTCCTCGCTCGATCCCCCCTCCCTTCTCCCAAGGCATGTTTTCTTCTTCAAACGTGAAAAAAAATCGCGTCATAGTGACTCACTCTCCGTACAAAGACACTCCCTGCGCGCGGTATGAAGACCCTCAGCTTTGCGGGCACCGACGAGGTCGTCTACGAACGTGCCGATTGGCCCCTCGCCAAGTTGCACGACTACTTCAAAAACGACACCCTCGCCATCATCGGCTACGGCTCTCAAGGTCATGGTCAGGGTCTCAACGCTCGTGACAACGGCCTCAATGTCATTGTCGGTGTCCGCAAGGACGGCGAGAGCTGGAGACAGGCCATGGAGGACGGTTGGGTCAGCCCTTTTCTTGCACGCTTGCGCCCTCTGTTTCACCTGTTTCCGATAGGTCCCAGGAGAGACACTCTTCCCCATCGAGGAAGCCATCAACCGCGGCACCATCATCATGAACCTTCTGTCCGATGCTGCCCAATCGCAGACTTGGCCAACCCTCTCACCTCTGATCACAAAGGGAAAGACGCTTTATTTCTCGCATGGTTTCTCCGTCGTCTACAAGGAAGATACCCACATCATCCCTCCCACGGATGTCGACGTCATCCTCGTTGCTCCCAAGGGTTCGGGTCGAACTGTCCGTACTCTCTTCAAGGAGGGCAGGGGTATCAACTCCAGTATTGCCGTCTTCCAAGATGTCACCGGTAAGGCAAAGGAGAAGGCTGTTGCTCTCGGTGTCGCCATCGGTTCCGGTTATCTATATGAGACCACCTTCCAGAAGGAGGTTTACTCTGACTTGTTCGGTGAACGAGGCGTGGTATGTTTACATTTTCGTACTTTCCATTCAGTGTACTCACTAGCTTCGGTAGCTTATGGGTGCAATTCGTAAGTTTATATGTTTGCAATATGGGGGATTCTATCTCAAGGACAAAAAGAGGGCTTGTTCTGTGCTCAATACAAGGTTCTCCGTGCCAACGGCCACACCCCTTCGGAGGCATTCAACGAGACCGTCGAGGAAGCTCTTCAGTCTCTCTACCCGTTGATCGGTGAGAAAGGGTGAGTATCCTCACCTATCTTGCAATCTTGTGCCAACACTGTTCGCAGTATGGATTACATGTACAACTATTGCTCTACCACAGCCCGTCGTGGAGCACTTGATTGGGCTCCCATCTTTGAAAAAACCAACCGCCCTGTTTTCGAGCAGCTCTATGAGAGTGTCAAGAACGGCACCGAGACTCGTAATGCTCTGGAGTTCAACGGCCGTTCGACATACCGCCAGGACCTTGCCAAGGAACTCAAGGAAATTGACAACCAGGAAATCTGGAGAGCCGGTAAGACCATATCATACGCAGTGCTATCGACGCTGTTGCTTATTTGTTGCACTCTAGGCAAAGTCGTCCGTTCCCTGCGCCCCGACTACAAACCCGAATAGATGTCTAACAATATATCATGACGTGATACCGATTTGGGTTGTTGTTTCTAGTACCCTTTGAGCGTAATTGCTTTGTACTCGGAGCCAAAAGCACCATTGGTGCAGTCGAGTTGTCTTGGGTTAATTGCATCATTTCATGTACACTATTTTTTTTCGAAGGTTTCGATGGATTGAAGTGACTAATCCAATTTGGGACGTATGTATTTACAAGTTCCATATGAGTCGTGTACCGCCGTCGTTGCGAACTTGCGAAACATTCAAACGGTGCTAGTCGAAGCTGTTTGACTTCCTCACCGTGTCTATCAGTGTAATTTCGGATCCCCCAGCTGCTGAACTATTGAAGAACAAGCCATGGACAAGGACAATCGCGACGATTTCACGTTTGCGAAGCTGTCCGACCTAAAGCTACCGCTGACCTTCCGAATGTAAGCAACGGACTCTACCTGGCATTCGCAACTTATGCCCAACGAATCCTCGATCCAGCTCACAGCTCGAAGGAACGAGACCAAGGAAATCAGTTTCGGAGGTGCTAGAGAATCCAGAACTGAAGTTTCATGGCGCTCAATCTTCGTAAGCCTCTCTACCATGTCCCTCCCTGCCGCAGGACTGATTTTCATACAGGTCACTCTCAGATCTCTATGTCACCTGTCAGCTGGTAGCTGACAATAAACCTCTGACCATTCCATTCAGGACGTCCTTCAAGGCGTTCAAGACCAGCTACACGTGTGTGCTTCCCCTTCCTCTTGCGATCGTCTCGTCCGCTTATCTCGGCTCGCTCTCTTTTTCACCGGTACAGCTGGAACGAATGGATATCACTCCCAATACGATACTGCGATCTCCCGTTGAACTCGCAGATCACATTCACCGTGTGGGATATCGGAGGCCCACGCTCGGCCGTTCCTGTGGGCGGCACGACTTTCAGACTGTTTGGGAAGAAGTGGTGAGACCGGCGATCTTCGCATCGTGATTCCAATCATTCATCACGATCAAGGACCCTACGAAGGGGTAAACACAGGCTATTGCTGTGGCCCGGAAAGGAGGCGGACGGGTCTGTGGACACCACTACGCCGAGCAAGCCGGGCATCAAGGACGAAATGGGTCGGTTAGAGAAGGTGTGTTCGCGCTCTCCCTTCCCCACTTTACACCAACTCTCGACGAGCACTGATGATTCACTCGCTGTTCTAGCTCGTGAAGAAGTACGAACGGGGAGACCTCCCAAAGTCGGATTGGCTCGACAAGATGGCATTTCGGAAGATGGAGGAAATACACGCCGTGGGTGCTCGTGCGGCATAGCATCGGACGCAACTCATCGCACACACAGGCCGAGACCGCGAAATCCGAAAACATGTTCTTGTATATTGATCTGCCGCGTTTCGACTTTCCGGTGATCTTTAGCGAACTCGTGAGTATTTTGAAATGTTGGTCGGGACACGAGGTTGATGGCATCCTCCACAGGAAACCCAAAACACGCCATCTACTTCTACTGCGCCAACAACGGCTGCTCAAACACCTGCTGTGCCCATTCTCCCACCCTCCTTTGCGACTGATCCCCACGTCTGGGCGATCCTGGATCCAGAGATGGAACGTGAGAATCCTGTGGAGGATAAACATCGTCGTTTGGTTCGCAGCCATCGAAGCAGCCCGTATGACAGAGAACTCAAACCAAATGCCAAAATCAGGGACGAGCTAGGGGTAAGTGTTGCGATCACATCCTTGACGTGTACGGCTCCAACTCAGATTATCGCCTTAGGAAATTCTCAGCTATCCTCCTTCACAGCCTCTCACGTCCGAGGAGAAAGACTTGATTTGGAAGTTCCGCTTTTATCTTGCAAGGGACAAGCGCGGACTGACCAAGTTCCTGAAATCGGTAACTTGGAGGGATCCGTCAGAAGTGAAACAGGCGGTGGAAGAGTTACTGCCTATGTGGACAGAGGTAGACACCGATGATGCCCTCGAGCTGTTGGGTCCCGGCACCGTGGACTCGCGCGTAAGAGCGTTCGCGGTCAGGCAGCTAAACCGCGCTGATGACGACGTAACTATATCGTTTCTCGTCATTGCCGATCTTTAACTCTGTTAACGGAAATGACTTAGGAACTCATGCTGTACCTCCTCCAGCTCGTTCAAGCGCTCAAGTTTGAAAGCGCCGCTAGCGAACAACGATCGTCGCGGTCGACAACTAGTGCAATATCCTACGACGACAGTGGGCTATCCGACTTTTTGATCGCTCGCGGAGTAAAGAATCACGTATTGGGTAACCGGCTGTATTGGTACCTGATGGTCGAGGTCGCTCTGGAGGACCGAATGGTGGCGAAAATGTATGGCAGAGTCGTGTTCAAGTTTCTGAGCAAGATACTCGAGGTACGCGTTTGTCAGGGTGTTCTGCCGGCTTACTGGATGCTCATGCTCGCCATAGTCGGAAGGCGGCAGTGACCGCCGCGAGCTCATGCGCAGACAAGGGATCATGGTCGAGACTCTGGCGAAGCGTGCAAGAGAAATCCGAACCTCCAAAGACCCACGGCCGAAAAAGATTGAAAAGCTGCGGTCGTTCATAAACGATTCAAAGAACGGGCTTACCAACATCCCCCCGCTCCCTCTGCCTCTGGATGCCCGAATCGAGGTCACGGGTATCAATGCGGAGAAGTCCTCGGTGTTCAAGTCCAATCAGTTTCCATTCTTGCTGTATTTCCAATGCGTGGATGGTTCAGAATACCCTGTCATGTTCAAGGATGGAGATGATATGCGACAAGACCAACTGGTGATACAACTGTTTACCCTCATGGACCAGTTGTTGCGGAAGGAGAATTTGGATTTGAAATTGATACCATACGACGTCCTGGCGACTGGACCGTTGCAGGGCATGATGCAGTTCGTCCCGAGCAAGTCGATAGCGGCAATAGTCAGCGAGCACGGGACGCTACTCAATTATCTGCGCGCAAGCCATCCGGACGAGGGCAGCGTAGGAACGTATGGCGTGGAGCCAAGCGTCGTCGACACGTTCGTTCGTAGTTGCGGTATGCGTCATTTGGTTCTGCACGTGGTTGGAGAACGGTCGCTGACCAAGTCGTAGCTGGTTATTGTGTGGTCACGTACCTGCTTGGCGTTGGAGATCGTCATTTGGACAATCTATTGGTTACACCAGATGGTTCGATTTCTTGTTTTCCTCCTGCTTCGCGGGAGTATGCTCATCATACCTCACTACAGGGCATTTCTTTCATGGTAACATTCAGCGTCCCTGTTTTTGAACGTGCTTGTTCATTCACGTTGCACTTGGCAGTCGATTTCGGATATATCTTGGGCCGCGACCCGAAGCCATTTCCACCTCCCGTGAAGGTATGCAAGGAGATGGTTGATGGGATGGGTGGCGCGCAATCCACGCACTATGCACGTTTCAAAAACTTTTGCTTCACAGCCTTCACCATCCTGCGCAAGAGTGCCAATTTGATTCTGAATCTTGTCGCACTGATGATCGATGCCAACATCCCCGACATCAAACACCGCGACGTGCACGAACAGATTCAAGAAAAGTTCCGACTGGATCTGACGGAAGAGGAAGCAATCAAGCACTTTGAGGCTCTGCTGAACGAGACGTCGTATTTGACGGTCGTCCTCGATCGGATTCACGATCTGGCACAGTATTGGAGAAGTTGAGTTGAGTTGGCACAAGCACAGGATTTCTTTACGTACGATAGATAGCACCGGGGGAATTATACATACTAGGACCGCGAGGCGCCAACGGTTGGCATGACCTCGAGGCCAATCTTTCCTGTTGGACCGGCTTTTCATGGTGACTTGGGGGAATCCTGCTACTGATCCAGCCAACGGGAATGAAATGTAGATCTTGTTCTTGGGACCGATGCCAACGGCGCACAGGGTGATCGCGACGGATTGGGAGATCATCGCTCCCTCGGAGGACTTTCGAGTTAGGAGATATGAACGCACCGAGGAGACACGACTCAGCCTCTCCGCCCCTTGGCAGTATATCATTAATTTTCCGCCGGATTCGTAAACTTGCTGTCCACTTCTGAGCTGATAGCGGGGTCGGATGCGGCATCATTGCCGCCCAAGAATCTTTCGATGGCTATCGCACGTGCTTCAACCCTTACATTTTCCCACCGCCGCACACGTTGCGTTTCTTCGCGGCGCTCCATGATATTATGGTATCCATGGATGGAGCCAATTTTGGACGCGGGAGCATTTCATTTGGAGGATTGGATTGGACCCTGGAGCTCGGAGCTTTGGAGTTCTGCCAGCCATTGCAACCGGGCTAGAGCCACGCCACACTGCGGTATTGCTCTTCGTAAATATGATGGCATGATGATCAATCGGAATGAAACTGCACCTCCGACGAGAAAATAAAATAAGATATAGCCTGATGAACGGTTATTCCGCCGATTGAAGTAAAAAAAATGCTGGCTGGGTCGAATGGCGTGGAATCGTTGGGTCGTTACTTCGTGGTCTTTCGCCAACGGTAAAGAGAGTCTTGTTATCGGTACGACGGACCGAGGATTCGGTGCGAGAGTCATTTGAACGTCTTCGCGAAGTCGCCGTTGACGGGATGCGGCTCCAAGATGGATAGACATCCATTATTGCCGCAACCTGGACACCTAAAGGTGACTGGCCAAAGAACGGCACGTTGAACAAGTCACTGGACATGATGGGTTGCTGATACGCGACGAAATCGGGAATCTGGGGGAACTTCGTAAGTCGTACGTCGCCGCCTAGCCACCACTCGTCATGCACGATGTTTAGCTTCGTAAACACGATACTTTTTAGAATGGATCACATTGCCAGACTGCGTAATCCGGTTGCTCTGAGTTGCAATTAACTGCAAGTCGTGACGCGCGAGGCCTGGTATTGTCGCAAGGCTGCAGAAAGCGTTGCACGCTTTGTCGAATGCGAACAATGTAAACAGATGGGATCTGTTTGCCTTTGGACACCAACCCCATCATGGGGCTGGTTGAGTTATTGCTCTTCGGGAACAGCGCGGTGTCCACAATGCCCATTTCCTTAACGGGCCTTGATCACGTTGCTAACCACGATCACTAGTCTGGAAATGGGACCAAATTCGGTCCTTGGTCGGTCCTTCGGTCGTTGCCGACCACCTTGGATTGGCGAAGCTGCCACTAGTCTCCTCCCTCGATGACCCAATTCGAATGATCTCAAACCAGCGTCTATGCGAGTGCGCCCTCGGCGATGGGCAAAGTAACCGGTATTGATCGCGGGCGGGTTTGAGGTAGCATCACGGACCGTGATCGAGCGTTGGCAAGAGTGGATGGTTGGTGCGGTCATACGACTCTTCTTCTTCAATATTTCCATTTGTTCTCTTCATTCCGAGCGCGTGTTCTCTGACATGCACAGGTCAGGTCAGGTCAGCGCCGTGCTGCGCATGTGTATGGTCGCCCGGCAGGTCAGATCCAAGACGTGACTGTGTACAAGGCTCTCAGATACGGTGGCTCGGACGCTTCGGCATTCTAAGATCATACGCGAGTGGTCGACCCCGCGCGTCACATTACTATCGTCGACGGTTTCAAGTCTTCGAGGTGGCGCCTCCTAAAAAAACAATACTGTCTCGTTCGTTTCATTTCCATGCGATCCCTGGCAGACGTGATAGGCCGGTGAACAAGCCAACCCGACCGTACACTGGATGGTTTGGTTACCTTTGCCAAAGGGCGCTCACCATCGTATCTAACAAGTTCCGGCGTAGTTTGATCTGTGCGGCCCTATACGTGCGCAAAGTACAACAGACAATCGTCCAGATCGTTCATTTTCACGGCTGAAAGTGGCATGGACAGGGTCCTCTGGTCGTTTCCCTGCTCGCATGCTGGCAATTCTGATGGCCAGACAACTCTGCGGCGCCAATGGATGACATCTTCTTTGACCTCCAGGCATCCGCTCCTTCACACCATCCATTTATGGAGGGCCTCCATGGCGATTTCGGAACGCGTATATATCAAGGCAAACCTCTGGAGATGTTGGACCAGCAATACCGATTGTGCCTACATTTCTCTCTTCACTTTCCGTTCTACCAACCGTACTCATCATGGCTCAAGGCTTCAATGACTATTGGACGGAAGCGGTATGCATTGGTACTCTGACCGACGAGTGCAAACTTTGACTCGTACTCCCCAGGATGTTGCAGCACTCTGTCAAGTTGCACCATACACAAGCGACCCTCAGCTTCACCGCCATTACCCCTGTCAGTGGCGGACGGGCCACGGCATTTGCAACACACTTGTGCAAAGTTGTGGATTTTCCGACCATCTGCGCGTCTGTCACGGAGTCGCAGGCTCAGACAAGGCACATGTAGAATGTTGCTGGAGTGGCTGCACATGCGTCATGAGGAGAGAGAGCCTGATGAGACACCTTAACGAAATCCACCTCGAAGTTAAAGTTGCGTGCTCGCTTTGCGGCGAGCAGTTCACTCGCAGCCATACGCTGAAAGGCCATGTGCGCAGAGAGCACTCCATGTGATCCGTAAGTGAGCTTCTTTTAGTATCCCCTTTTGAGCCGCATCTGACGAGTTTGTTCAGAACTTTGCGCACATTTGATTTGGATCCGGTCATACATACATGTACAGTTTTGTAAGGTGTCGGCATGCAGGCATGAGGCTATACCGGACTTGTACCGAGGTTGCATCAATATAGGTTCATGATCTAGATTGATGTAACTAGGTGTGTATACGTTTACTTGTACCTAATCGCCCTCGTGTCTTTTCGAGACTAATTTTGACGTTGGAGCGTAGTTCTTTTTTCTTATCACCGTTTTGTTGCCTTATCGCCTCGGTTTGGACGTAAGCAAGCCAGCCAATGGCTGAGTAATCTCCGCCATGTTGGAACGTTGGAGTGCGTGCCTTGGCAAGCTGTGCCCCCGGAGTCCGTTGCTTGGGTTCGTTGGCACCGTTGGCGTGCCATCTGCATGCCATCGGGGGTACCCTTCCAATCGCGTTGGAGGGCTCATGGAGGCCATCCATTGCGTCATTGGCTTGCTGTGGCTCATTCTCACCGAGTCCCGAAATCTGTACTAGCGCCCGAAGGTCGAGTCTACTAGTGAGGTGAGTCTGTCGTCTTTGCGTCGTCCGTTTCGACCAGCATTTATCACATTCGTTGGAAGAGATCTCAGAGGGAGGGAGGTTTTCAAAAACCAACTCCAAGTGACAATTCCCGCCGTAACTGGCGAGAGAGTTTCACTTGACAGGCGCCAAAGTTTGAAGATGATCATACAGCGACCCGATATAGACAGATTCTCTCGGCAGGCCAGGGAAGTGATCACGCCGCGAAGTCCGAGTCGGTGTACATAAAGCCTGCAACAATCCGCAATGTCGCAGACTGAGGTCACTCATGGGTTCCACTGCTTTCGACTTCACTGATTCAACATGCTCGGTCATGACAGAGCCGCCGTACTCTGCGAATTTGGATCCGTCATATTGGCCACTCGCTCCGATTATCATGCCAGCTCCTGGATATGTGATCCCTGAAGCTTACTCCAGGCAAGTGTCCTTTGTGTTGGATTTCTGCAGAATGTGTATACTTAAAGGACGTCTGTGATCCCAGTGGTACATGTTATCCACACGGAAATTGGACAGCCTTTGTCAACGGCCTTCCTGACGAGCCATATCCGTCGAACAAGTCTGAGGATGCATTCGCCGAAAGTGAGTAACGTGACAGAGGAGCAAATGTTGCATTTGTCTTACAGAAAAGCTCGTAGGCACGCGGGACACGCAAAGAGACGACGCGCTTTTTCGACCACTGTATCCCCTCTCGCTGTCCGACTTTAATCAACTACCCAACGATTCGGCCGGAGGGCGTATCACGCAGCTTCATCCTGAATCACAAGATCCATTTGGCCTTTCCGATTACCATTTTGCATGTTCGATACCATCCCCCGTTCGTTGGAACCCCACATACCAGTCCGAACCTCACTTTGAAGGTCAGACCATGCTACCACCCGGCAGCCTCTACGACAATGCAAGTATCCTCTCTTTTTCTGTGTGTCATACAGACGAAAATAACTTTTGGTCTCGTTGCAGCCTGGCTACACGTGTCATTGGGTCGACAACGGTTCACCTGCATGTGGCGAACAATTTATGGGTACCAACCTCAAGCACGCTGTCTCCCATCACCTTTCCTATAAACACAATCACCAACCAGCGAGCGGAAAAGATACAATCGAGTGCAAGTGGATCGGCTGCGACAAGATGCTCAAACGAGAAAGCATCGCTCGACATGTCCTCGCGGTGCACTTGCGCGTCACCTGGCAGTGTGAAGGCTGCAAATCATGTTTTGCGCGCCGAGACTCCCTTCAGAGACACATAAAGAATTCTTGTGGTGCAAGTTGTAGGTCGGAGGTGTGACTTGACATCTGAATCTCGTGTCGTTTGTGTAACATATTATTAGAATCTTGTACAGATCAGTGATCTTGCTCGTAACCCACCGATGGGCCCAATCGACTTTGGAATTTCGGTGCTCCAACACGCCCGGCGGTGTAAGTAAACACGAGGAACTCGCACGTAACCGCCAGGGCAAGATGTGGAGAGCTGTGACAACATTTCTAAGCGAGGAAATCAAATGGAAACATCATATTCGCAAGCGACAACACAGCGTGATTTACACGTTTATTCCGAATCGACGAACGATGCCTGTGACAGTGTCGCTGACATCGTTTTCCAGAGTCAATTATCCACCTCTATCGTCTGCCGGCGTTGCTGAACACAAGGGGCAGGATGCGGAGAGATGTGACAACATTTCTGAGCGAGGGAATCAACACATCATATTCTCAAGCGACAACATAGCGTGATCTACACGTTTATACCATCGACGAACGATGCCCGTCGCTGACATCGTTTTCTAGACCATCGTCTGCCGGCGCTACTGAGCACAAGGGGCAAGAAATGACAACATTTTCAAGCGAAATCTCCTCAAGCGACAACAGCGCGATTTACACGTTTCTTTCATGGCCGTCGCTGACATCGTTTTCTAGGGCCAATTCTCCACTGCAGGTGAGGAACCCATACGGGGAAGACGCGGAGAGATAGCATTTTCTTTAAGCGAAGGTGATCGAAACGTTCTATTATTCTCAAAAGCGACAACAATCATTTCAAATCAACGTGACGATGACCGCGTCGCTGACAACGTTTTCCAGAGCCGATTCTCCACCTCCTCTATCGTCTGCCGCGGCGTGTTCAGGCTCGTCATGAAATACGCGACGTTACCCAGCGTCCTGTGATGTATCCCAAATGGTGCACCGCCAGGGGCTGAACTGAGGGCATCGAGGACGACAGGATCGTTCATGGATCGAAGGAGGCCCTGGGCGGCGTGCGATGCGTAACCTACATCGGTGTGATCAGATCAGATCAAATATCATGGCGCGAGGCGCGTCGGCATCGGCGAAATAAAATAAAATAAAATAACACTCACCAGCGCTGTCGTCTTTGAATTTGATGACGAGCACGGTTCCCAACGTCATCGCCTCGGACACCACGTCCAACCTCGAGACGGAACGGACGAAAGCAGGGTCCCAGAAACTCCATACCACGGCGGCCTGTTGCTGTTCCGTGACGGGCGTCCCCGCAGGTTCGGGCCCCCATTTATCCCGTGCCGATCGCCACGCGTCTCCTCGAGAAAGCGTCTCGAGGACGTCGAGAGTCGTGTTAGCGACTTGACAGCCTACGGCGTGCGCCGTGTAGCTATGGCCGTGTAAGAGCGCGTCCACCTTGGATCGACCATGAAAAGCCTGGAACACGCGCTCGGACGCGAGCGTGACCGAAAGAGGGAGGACGCCGCCCGTGAGGATTTTTGCATAGACGGCGATGTCCGGATGGACTCCGAGCACGCGCCCGCACGATTTCATTCCGAGACGGTACAGGCCGACGAAGACTTCGTCGAATATGACAGGGAGAGGTTGGTCAAAGAGCGATTTGTCGCGGACTGCGTCCACCAGAACGCGCTGAAATAGCGGATCGACAAAAATCATCCCCCCAGCACCCATCACTATCGGCTCCAAGACGAGTGCGGCCAGCTTTCGTCGTCCTCCTTGACGAAGCGCTCGCAAAGTGTTTTCAATGTGAGTTCGGTATCTGTCGGCGAGCGGCGAGCTCAACCTGTCCTCGACATCGTATAAAGCATGCAGATCGTCAAATTGAACAGAAGACGCCGGCGCAGAGATCGGGGGCGGGACGGTCACGACAAAGTCACCGTCTTTAATCGAGATTGTCGGCGGCTCGAACCAAAACCCTTTCTCCTGGTGCCATTCGCACGTATAGACCCCCTCCTCGGTCGCGTCCATTGCTCCGATCGTGTCCCCATGGTAACTCCCTTTCAGACCCACGATCCAGAGATTCTTCTTGTCGCTGGGTGCAAGCTCCTTTTGGGTGACCGAAAACGATCGCAGCGCCATCTTCAGAGCAACTTCCATGCCAGTCGACCCATTGTCGGAAAAGAATGCGCGCGAAGCCCAACCTGCACCAGGCTCTTGGTGTACCAGACGCTCTGCTAATTTAAGTGCAGGGAGATGGGTTGCCTGGGGAAACATGACATGGCCGTATCGCCCTGCAGCATTCGCCGCAGCCAAGGCGAGCAAAGGATCCGCATGCCCGATAGCCTGGGTCCACCAGGAAGCGGAGCCGTCCAGCTTGGGAGCAAGGAGGGAGGAGCGCGAAGGTGGTTCACGGTCATAAACGCTGAAGAAATCCGCCCATGCGCTGTCGATCACGGTGACGTCCTTTTCGGACTGGACCAAACCGTGTTGTACGAACGGCCACCAGATGGTGTCCAACGTCCGACGGGGCATAGAATCGAGCTCCTCGATCCGGAGAGCGTGGCGTTCGTTCAAGTGGTGCAGGGCACGGAAAATATCGCTGTCGAGACTCTTGGGAACTAAGTTGGCGTAGTAGGCTTCCGTAGCGGAGATATCTTCGTCGGCGTTTGATCGGAGAGCGGGGGGAGGGTCCACGGAGGCGACGTGTACCCCACGCTCAGCGAAATAAGGCGAGAGGTACTCGTAGTTTCGATAATAGTCGTCGCGGAAGAGCAGGATCGCGTCCACGATGTACCCGCGCAAAACGAGCGACTCGTAGGACGATATGGTGGAAGAAATTCCGCCGAGCTTCGAGTCTCCGACGAGGACTGTGGGCAGAAACAATGGTCGATAACTCTCGAGCTGTGTCGTTCCAGACAGAGTTGGACTGTGCACGCCTTGAATCATTTCGAATTCGCGTCAGGAATCATACCACATGCGGCCAGGCCAGGCCAGTACGACCACTCACTCGGGAGTGAAACTCTCACCTCCAGCAGTTTCTACATACATGTGGCCTGGCTTCCCTGCGCGGGCACAGGCGCGGATGTGCTCGGCGATCGCATTGACGAAGGTCTCATCGGACGGTGCGGAGGGCTAGAAGTTGATCGTTTGGTGAAAAGGAAAACTTTCGCCGGTGGGGCCTCACCTCGACTCCCGACCGCTGAGATGCCATCCGAACCGCGAGATGGGGACTGACCGGATCATCATACCGGAAGAGACAATGAGTGTGGAGTAAATGACGGCGAGGAGCAGCGGTGCCGTGTCGTTTAATGTGCCTAATGAGCGATCAACGACCGGAAGACCAGCACGAGAGCGAGTAGGAACGTACGCGTCGTCGGCGTTCTCTGGTGCGCCGGTGCTGAGGGGTTTGAGATAGAACGCGTTTTGGTTGGTCAGAGTGGAAGCGCGAACGAGGGCGGCGGTGATGATCGTCTTCCCGACGTCGGTGTTGGCTCCAAATATCTGGTGAATGCGGAGGTGTCTGTAGAGCTGGCTCATGGTATCGTATGTAGTTGGCAATAAAATTCGATTAGCACAAATCCGTACTATGGCCGCAGGTACAAATGACGATCAACGACATCACGGGCAAAGCACACGTAGTATGTATACAAAGCGATCTATGAAGACATGACCAGATGTCCTCGAGAGTTGTACGTACAATGAACTATGGTAGTGGAGTAGGACGGTCACTGCCGACAAGGTACGTCGCGAGTGAATTCCCGTGCCCATGGCCTGAGTTCGTGTTCGGCCACAGGGATAGTGACGCCACAGCCAGCAAAGTGGCGAGCGACGGTTTCCTTGGAGATGTTGTCGACGGAGCCCATGTATGGGACATAGTTGACTTGGGGAGAGACGCTGAAGGCGCCTCTCCTCAGGATATTCTCGTACCCTCCTAGCTCAGAGAAGAGCTCGGCGACGACGACCATGAACTTTTGGCGGGCCTCCCGAGACTCGGGGTCGTTGGAGAGTACCACGGGACGAAGGCGGGCGACTGTTCGACTGGCTCTCATGTCGGTTTTGAACGGCCTTCCGTCCGAATCGTGTCGGATGCCCTTGGGACAAGAGTTCGGATTGGCTGCGTAGTAGGCGACCCAAGATTCCACGGGGTCCTCTAGACGAGGGTTATTGATAGGACCTGTGATCTTTGGGATGGATAAAGGATGCTCCCAATTTGGAGTACGCCAGGTCGAGAGCAGGAAGCGCTGGGCCTCTGTTTTCTGGTCCCTGGGGGTTTTGTGAGCTTCGGAGCAGAGAGCCTTGACTCTGCCCAAGGCTTGGTAGTTTCCGGGCTGATGGGCGGATTTGATGAGGGACTGTACTTGCTTGATGTTCTTTACTTGGTTTATGGGCTGGTGGGTCTGCTGTGGGGAAACCGGCCAGGAGAGAGTAACGGGGTGTTCATCAATGAGCGACTGTGGCGCAGACTCGTCACCGTTGGCAGGCTGTCCTGTAGACAAAACGGTCGCAAAAGAGCGAGCAGCGACGCAGTCAGGGAGCTGAGCCTGAGGAGATGCTGGGGTGGCCATCTGAGCGGAAAGGTGCGGGGGAAAGAGGGTGGACAGAAGTTCTGTCGTAGAGGACGGATCTGAAGGAGAGACGGGATCTGGGAGGGGGGGTGGGGTAGTGGGTGCAGGAAGAGGCGCTTCAGACGGGGATGAGGACGCAGAGGGCGTCTCGATCGGGGGAGGGTCTGCGACGAGTCTGAGTTTTTCCTGCAAGCTCTCACAGTCTGCGCGAGTGGAGTCTAACTGTGCACGGAGAGCTTGGAGCTCATCGCGAGCTTGGTTGCGCTCGAGACGGTAGTGGTCTATGGAGTCGCGGAGGTCGCGGTCCTCCTCCTTTTGGCGTCGAATGCCCTCTGAGATGCCCTTGTTGTAGCGATCCTCGCTGGCGCGCTTCCTGTCCTGGAAAGCGATCTGGAAAGCGGGCTGGTGCGGAGAGTAGCTGGCATCTGCGACGTGTTTCATGTAGGCAGTGCATACATCGCATCCCGAGGGATGTACGATGCCATAGTCATCGAAGAATTCCCAGGGCGACAAGAGAGTTGGTACGCCACGGTTGTCTCTTACGGACGTACGGAATGGCTCGTCTGCGCTGGACAGCGGGTACATCAAGCTAAGCTAATCAAGTCATCAATCAGTAAATCGTCGCTGATATCCTCTCAGACACGTGCTGGACGTGCGGACAATCACGTTTGTTTGCTAGTATTTGTACAGTGGCTAAACCTTAATTTTATTTATCATCCTCTCTTCTCCACCCAAACCAACTCTCATATCGACCATGGCATCAAGACCGACCGTCTCCGTTCACTCCGTCTCGGGAGGTTTGTTCTGCCCTCTTCTCCTCCTTCTTACCCTCATCTCTCTTCCTCTCAGAATCCTCCAGCTCTCTCCCTCTCCCCGCCGTGTTGACCGCACCGATCAGGCTCGATGTCGTCGCACAGGTTCACAGTCAGTACTACCCCATCCGAACTACCCTCTCGCTCATATCCACACACAGAGAGCATCGCAAAGAACAAGCGCCAGCCCTACGCCGTGAGCGAAAAGGCTGGCCATCAGACCTCTGCCGAGTCCTGGGGTACCGGTCGTGCCGTCGCCCGTATCCCCCGTGTCGGCGGTGGTGGAACACACCGTTCGGGCCAGGCACGTCTCTCTTCTCCTCTTTCCCCTTCTTGCCCTTGAACTACCCTCCTAGGCTGCGTTTGGTAACATGTGTCGCGGCGGTCGCATGTTCGCCCCAACCAAAATCTGGCGCAAGTGGCACGTCAAAGTAAACCAGAACCAGCGTCGCTTCGCTACCGTCTCTGCCCTCGCCGCCTCTGCCCTCCCCTCTCTCGTTCTCGCCCGCGGTCACCGCATCGAGCAGATCTCCGAGGTTCCCTTCGTCGTCTCCTCCGACGTCGAGTCCCTCAAGAAGACAAAGGAAGCTTTAGCCCTCTTGAAGAGCGTCAATGCCTACCCCGATGTCGTCAAGGTCTCCAACTCGCGCAAACTCCGCGCCGGAAAGGGAAAAATGCGAAACCGCCGCTACCGCCAACGCCGTGGCCCCCTCGTCGTCTACAACGAGGACAACGGCATCGTAAAGGCATTCCGCAACCTTCCTGGCGTCGAGCTCGCCAACGTCAAGAGACTCAACCTCCTCCAGCTCGCTCCTGGTGGACACCTTGGCCGCTTCATCATCTGGACCGAGAGTGCCTTTGCCCTTCTTGACCAAGTCTTTGGAACATTCGACACCCCATCCGCGTTTAAAAAGGACTACGTGTGAGTATAAACGCCCATCTTTGTCTTCCATCCTCATCGTCCCGTTTCTAGTCTTCCTTCGGCCAAGATCACCAACCCGGACGTTACCCGTCTCATCAACAGCACTGAAATCCAGGCAGTCGTTCGTCCCGCCAACGCCAAGATCCAGAAGCGACCCTGGACACAAAAGAAGAACCCCTTGGTCAACAAAGCCGTTCTCTTCCGTTTGAATCCTTACGCCAAGGTCCTCCGCAGAAAGGAACTCAGTACGTTCCCCCTTGCGCGCTTTTATGTCAATACTTATTTCCACACCCAGTCCGTCAAGTGCAAAAAGAAAAGAAGGAAAAGAAGCAGACAAAGTCTGTTGCTGGCGAGGCGTTCCTCAACACCCTCTTCGCTCCCTGAAGTGGCTCGCCCGTCGCTACTTTGTAGTCGCTTGTTCTTTCTTCGTATTATGCCATACGTCGTGCCTGCAAAAGAATGTTGACATGGATGCGAGATCCAAAGTGTCATTACACTAGTACTGGAATTGTGGCAAGTTCCGGCCAGGTACGTGCGGACCATAGTTGTTCTCATGGACAAACGGAATGCAAGTTTCCCCTTGATCGTGATTGGTCGTACTATTATTCTGGTATCAGTATAAACAAATTCATAAGGACATCACACGGAACACAAAGTTTCATCCACAAGCCTAGTGTAACAGAAGATTTCGCGTCGAGGTGGTACAAACATTTGCATCCATTCAGTCCTCCTTTTCAGAGATTCCAAACTGGCCCTCAGACAGGCTGTTCAGTGTGTCCTCTTCCTTGTCCAGTTTACGGACAGAGATCCAAAATGCGATCCCGGCCACGAAGGCCAAGATGGCAACGGACGTATAGTTCCATACCAGCAACGGATCGCTAGACAACGCTGTTTTCCCAAAAAAAGATGTTAGATGGCAAATGATCATTCATCAGAAATACTCACAGACGAATGCCTCGCCGAGCGCAGCAGAGAGAGCGGTCATGAAGAGGAATACAGACATGACGAGCGAGCGCATGTTCCTCGGTGCTTTCGTGAACGCGTACTCGAGCCCGGTGATGGACGCGAAAATCTCGCTGAACGCGATCAAGACATATCTATCGGGGACCATCAGCTTTGAAGGCTTTACTACGTCTCCGGTGACTTACGATCCAGTTTGAATCCAGACGTTCAGAGGCGAGACCAGCGGATTTCCTTGCGAGTCGACGCAAGTGCCGGCGTACTCGCCACACGGGTTGGTCTGATCATAGGTTCAGCAAGGGGGAAAGGGATCGGCACGTGTGGCCACAACTACTCGCCTTGTAAATGTAGTATTGAAGGACGGCCGCCCAAACCATGGACGCAGTTGCGGTGGCAAAACCCCACGTGATCTTCTTCAGAGCAGTGAATCTCCAACCTCGTCTGGCGAGCGCAGGGTATACCTGAGGAGAGACGCAATTGAGTTCACCACGCAAACGACAAGCCGGTGGTTTCCGCTAGCTTACCAATAGGTCGCAGATCGGGATGAAAATGATGAGTGCAAAGGGGTCCAGGTTCGACAGGACATCGTTGGGCAGGCCATGCGTGTTCATAGTGGCAGCCTGCGACGTTAGATTATTGTTCAACTGATTGTAGCAGAGCCCTGTGCAGGTTGTGAGGTCATTACAATCGCTCGCACAAGACCAAAGACACCTCGCGCGTACAATAGATCGGGAACCACGCAAAGACGCTGCAAGCCTTGAGGCCACGCCGGATTTCGTCCACCCACTTGTCGTCAAACGTCATCCACTCGGGCTTCTCACCGACTACTTTCGACGGTTTAACACTCTCCCAGAAATCGTCTGCGGTGAGTTGTCTGATGCAACGGATAGGGTTCCAGCTCCAACGTCCGCGAAGTGCGTAGCGCCAAAGACGGAACCCTGTGCCAAGTACGGAACCAGTGGGAGGGGAGACGCGATATCGCCCGTGACCCAACCAGAGAAAGATGGGCGAGATAAAGAAAATGATGGTTGGGAGCAGATATGCAAGCCAATAGCCCACAAACTGAAAAGCTTAGAAACGGCCGAGGATTGGAAGCGAGGAAGGAATTACCTTCTCAGCATAAACCATGGAGATCTGCCCGATGAGCGCGCCAATGTTTATAAAGAGGTAGAAATACTGGATTCGTTACATTACTTAGTAAAGTTCGAATCACGATGGAGGAATGCGTACCATGTAAATCCTCGACGTCGTCATTGTAGGGTCAACGACGACCCGCTCACCAGATTTGGTGGTAACGACGAACGGCTTTGTGCGTCGGTACTGCTCGGCGACTAGCGGCGAGATATTGGATTTGAACCCACCGGCTCCCGTTCCCGTGACGATGAGAGACAGTATAAACAACCCGAGCGACGCATTCCCGCCGATTATACCCGGGATCGCAGAGATGATCATGATGACATGCCCGAGCATGGCCAGAGCCACGCTCCAGCAAATAGTCTTGTAACGTCCCCAATAGGTGTCGGCGATGTAGGCGCCAAAGAGCGGACAGATGTATGACCTAGCCGCCATCGCATCATATCGAGACAAGAATGGATGGAAAAGAAATGCTTACCAAAACTGATAGAATGTAGTCAGACCGGTGGACATCCGCTGTCCATATCCTAGGGCGCCGGACTGCCCATTCTGCCCACCAGCACCGGTATGAGAGCCCGGTGGAAGTGGTTGCTGAATGAAATTCACCTGTCAAAGTGACGGAATAGTGAGCAGTGCGGAACGACGAGTTTCGTACATCAAACTTACAAAGACAGCGGTGGCACCTTCCAAACGTAGACAGTTGAACATCGATGAGACGAACAAGAGCCAAGAATTCCTCACCGTAATACTGAAGACGCCCTTGAATATCAGAGACAAGTTTTCGTTACGGAGGATCAATGGACCTACCGAGAAACGCTCAGCCAACTCGACGATGGCGATCACTATGGCCAGAGTTCAAATTAAATGCTGCAGGAACAGGAAGATATCTCACTGTATGCAGTCCATGGAATAGCGTCCGACACGCGACGGAGAGTTTCCAACTCTTCCTCTGTTGGGAACTCGAGTCCCTCGTGGGCACTGTCGACGTCGTCGTTCGCGGGGATTGGCTCCTCCTTTTCAACGGAAGCCTCCAACGACAGTCGTAGATCGTCGTTCGCGGGGATTGGTTCCTTCTTGTCAACGGAAGCCTTCAACGACAGTTGTGGGTCGTCGTTCGCGGGGATTGGCTCCTTCTTGTCAACGGAAGCCTCCAACGACAGTTGTGGGTCGTCATTCGCGGGGATTGGCTCCTTCTTTTCAATGGAAGCCTCCGACGACAGTCGTAAGTCGTCGTTCGCGGGGATTGGCTCCTTCTTTTCAACGGAAGCCTCCGACGACAGTCGTAGGTCGTCTTCCGCCAATCCAGCAGGGATACTGCGATCGAGCTCCAGACCAGCCATCCTGATACCAGAGAATGATAGGAAGGTTCAAAGTGCGAGAGGGTAGCCTTAATACAGTATCGTTTCTCGCGACCTCTTAAGGCGACAACGTCCGCGTTCCTGAACGATTACGATAATTTTATCGATATGATCGATGATCGCGTGGTTCATGGAGTATCATCTGCGCAACGTGCAAATTTCGATACTTTGAGGTCATGGTTGGTGGGAATGATAGTGGCGTTTCAAAAGCTGAGTGACGTTCCCACCAGTATTCAGCCTAGCCTGTCATGCAGATACGGTCACTCACGGATGGCAGAGACCAACCTCTTATCGCCAAACACTGCTTGTCTGTCTTAGTCCATGGACTCCGCTGCAGCCTCTCAACAACCGACTACAACCGCCAAGCTCGACCACACGGTATTTTTCACTGGGAATGGTAACAGGCTGATCAATCGGCCGTTCACCACCCGCGAAATCGTATCACAAGGCTGGCGTACCTGAATCACGAATTGATGATTCTCACATACGATGGCTTGTTAACATTGAAGCATCCGGGATTGATGATTTGACTTGGCAGGTACGCTGCTGGAGCATGCCAGCAGTGCACAACCCCGGCCCAACGACGAAGTTCAAGAACAAAAAGTCTATATAAACATGTTCAATTGGCACGGAGTCGGACCGGAGTGGCGTTACCTTGGACGGGAACGGAAGGGCGACCTACCAGGCCACAGGCACCCGCCAGCCGCAATGACGAATTCATCATTGCCATCATCACGTCTATCCGCGTGGTGACCATTGCGGCTCACAATCAATTTGATTCCCATGACTCTATCAGTATTCTCCGCCGTTTGGAAAATTCGAGCAATGCAGACGATATACCAGAGGGAGGAATTCTCGACGTGCCGCCTCAGGGTGGCCATATCCTTGCAGTCAACATTCAAGGTCAGCACCCGTCGCATGCAAAGCCGGGGCTTGCTGATCTCCTGCAAAATCCAAACACGAAGTGGCCCGAGTTAGTTTCAGGAACGATATCAGAAGGATTACAGGTGACCATTGCCCCAAATCCCCCGTTAGCTGTAATATCGGTCATAGCCACACCATATACTTATTCAGCCTCATAGTGGCACACAGATCCATGTGGTGTAACCAGCAAACGCTGCAAAGCTCTTTGTGAGAATATGATAACCCTTGGATACGTTGAAGCTCGCCTTATCAACGATAGTCTGTCGACCCACGCTGGCGATCTCGAGGGTCGTTGATCACTCACCTATATGCTCGCCAGTGAATTGTTCACACTTTTAGACGCAACTCCAGGGCTCGCACCTTCTGTTCAAGTCTAAGGCACATAAAAAAGGCATTCTGGGAAACAAGTGAAGAGTGTGTCAACAATAGTTGGCACGAGCACGACAGTGGAAACGAGGCAACCCGATGAGAGGAGAGAGGATCAGAATGCAGCCACCTCGGGTGAACTTCCGAAATAGCCAATTGATTTAAAGGCCCTGTGGATACTGATACGTTCATCATGGGTCATTTCTTCGGCTATGGGCTGTTGACATGATAAGGGGAATACTTGTTACAGACATCCAGTAGAGCTAGCTTCAGTAAAACACACGGGTGTGGAGGCGTTCCAGAAAGAAGGCAGCTTATGCGCATTGGACGATATTTTGGACAGAAGCCTTGAGGATGTACTAGGGCAACTGAAACTTGAAGTGAGATAACTAAAAACCAGATCAGCAGCATATCTATATCAGCTTTCGCTAAGCGTAGCCGAGCATCCCAAAATTTGCCGTGGAGTGGGCCATAGAATAGGGGTAATGGAGCACACTGTACACACGCTGAGGACGGTACGCGACAAATCTGAGTAAAAATGCGGCACCTCGACGAGACTAGCAGTACTTACTGCTGGCATTTTACGTACCCATTGCTCTCTGCACACCATAATAATCCTCGTGATAGGTGAGTGATACTTTGAAAAGACACGTTCAAATCACTGCTTCAACGAGAGCACAGCAATAAGTTCCAATTTGGTTACCTACCAGGTTCGCGGATCTGTCACTTGAACACAACCTCAGTGCATTGAAGAAACTTGAAAGCGCAATGTTCGAGTGGCATGCCTTTGGGAACTTCCTCGCAATACGGGGCTGCCTTGTATCTCCGTCTCGGTCGAAATTGATGAATCGTGTCAATGCCTCGCCAAAAGGCAGTCACGCGACTCCAGCCTCGTTTCGCGGCAATGCTTCTACATCATGCCACAATTCGCGAGAGATCTACCAGGTCAGTATTTGTTCAGACACTACAACAGACGCTCAGCGGCCTATCTTCCCAGACGTCAGGCACTGGCAAGCATACTTCACTTTTATGTGGAATTAGTCTGTTCAGTATGTATATTTGCGGTTGGCCATTTTTCGACCAGTCACGAGAAGATCAATACAACGCTGCAAACACGTTTCCACACGAGGCGGTGAATCAGCATGGATATCCTGCCGCGGTTTGAGATACTAGTCGACCACCATACCATGCAAGGCCTTCCAACTTTCGAGACTGAGCCGCTTCAGTTCTCATCCTTGGCAGCACACGCCATCAATGCTGCCGCAACCGCTTCTGTTTTAATAGCAAGCATATCTATGCCCACTTCTCGTCACCAAACCATTTCGGTGCGCCTCCACCCCTTCACAATGTCGTCCTTCGAGCCTCATCGTTTTAACCGTAAGCTGGTCGAAATGCTACCCTTCGCCTCCTCTCTATGCATTCTCGCTGCTCTTGCCACTGGCTCCATTGCTCTTCAGAGCGGTGCCAGTGTCTCTACTTCCCCGGATGCCAGCAAGTCTAGAATGTACTCTAGTGCCATCTCAAGCGTGATTGCTGCGGTCACCCCAATGCTGGCACTCATTTATTTCTGCCCGCTGTACTTGCTATATCGGCACTCGAGGCGTCACCCAAGGACGCTCAACAAAGTATCGGGTATTCGCATTCAGCAGTATGGCCCACGTAGGTCCAAGTGTTCTTGTGGTGGTAGCCTTGTGGCTCACACGTGTCTCAGTCATCTACATTTTTCTGCTGTTCAGCAGCTTAGCCCAGGTTGGCTCACTCATACTAATGCTTTGGATCACTGAATGATTGTGTCGCGAAACGTAGGTTGCTGATGCAACCTGGCTTTTACTTCAGTTCAGGTTTAACAACAACGCCCCTGATTCAGCAACACGTACAGGTGTACGTTTCCTGCTGTGAGTGGATTTCGCTACGGGCTCGTTGAGCACGATCTCTTGCTGACACTCTGCAGGTTTGCGGGTTGTTGGACCACGGTTACGGCCGGAACGTATACCCTTTTCTTCCTTGACCCTCTCTGGTCACGACGCCCTGTCGCGTCGATTGGCACGCAAGCAGTATGGGTGCTCGTGACCTGGGTTTTCTGGGTCGCAGGCACTGGGGCGCTCAACAAATCTCTGCCTTCGCTCTTCATGGATAGTTCCTGCCAAGGAATCGTCTATTGCGGGCAATTGCAATTACTGTTTGGTAATTGTGTTTCCAGCGCTTGTGAATGACATTGCTGACGATTCGAGTCCCCACAGCGCTTTCGGTTCTCGAAATGTCGGTATTTGATGAAAATCGGGCGCTTGCTATATTCTGACTCTAGCATTTGGCAGACTTACTCTGACGTTTGGCATGATTGTTATGACATGGCTGGTGTGGAGGTCCGCACGGTACGTCCGTCAGCCAACGGTAATCAGAGTGCCCCAATTATGACACGGAATCGGGATACGTTGAGGAGATAGGGGTAGGCAGATCTGAATAGTGCGGCATCGGCCGCATGGCTCGATATGGGCCACCAAATCGAACTTGTGTTCGGCTGTCAGAAAACCTCTTGGTACTTACACAAGAAGCTTTTGGTCTTTTAGCGCGTTACAAATACCCTCGTGTCGAATTCATGGTGCATCATGTGGTATCAACATTGAATATTGAGATACGATGTCCTCGAACGAATTTATGTAATTAAGTTTCCGCTCTGCGGTGACTCGGAAGCGTCGCCTCCACCTCACGTACTTTCCTACCCTGGCCATTCGATATGTTTACCCTCGGAGACGCTGCCATATCAGACGTGCTGGAGTTCATGTATGATAAACCTATAGCTAGCTAGCTACTTATTAACAATTTTGGCATTTTATGTAGCGGTTGCGTAAAAATCAACATCACACTGTACATAAAATATTTCGCTGACGGTACATACTTATTTCACTCGTCACTCTGGAGAGCAATCATGATGCATGCCAGACTTGCCAGTGATTCATGATTCGAAGTCACGTGTGTAGATTTGGATCACGTGACTTTTTCCGCGTTACATAATCGGGAGCTCTCCGATTGGTTGGAGCAGACACGACACGCGGAACAAACCGGCACAATCGGAAGCTGAAAATGCATATTAAGGCGAAAAAAAAGGTCGAGTACGAACCATCAACGTTTCAACTCTCCGATATTGAATTGTGGTGCTTCCATTAGGCTCGACGCCATACTTGTCACTTTTACGATCGCTTCAACGTAGCTAGCAATGCCTTACGCTCCTGGTGAGTTCCAGTACCTTTCCATCCGACTAGACTAGTGCTGACTTGACATGGTATAGGTGACTCCGCTAAGGGTGCTTCCCTCTTCAAGACGCGTTGCGCACAGTGCCACACCGTCGGCGCTGGCGAGCCTCACAAGGTCGGACCAAACCTACACGGGTAAGCACGTTTGGCGTCTATAGCTTGGGAGCACGCCTCTTAATCGCCGCTCAGACTCTTTGGTCGCAAAACCGGGCAGGCAGAAGGTTTCACGTACACTTCTGCCAACGTCAACAAGGGCATCGTCTGGGATGAAAACACTCTGTTCGAGTATCTGGAGAACCCAAAGAAGGTATATCGCTCTTGTCGGGCTGTACTCAGCCGTTGACTCTTTCGCCTTTCAGTACATCCCCGGCACTAAGATGGCCTTCGCCGGTCTGAAGAAGGAGAAGGACCGCCATGACCTCATAACCTGGCTCAAGGAATCGGTAAGCTATGATTTCGTCTCCCATTGTGGTCAAGATGATGTTCACACCTCTCCCACAGTGCTAGGTTACTTAGATTCACATCTCGCCTTCATGGACGCCTCGATGCATCATCCGCAACTTACATTATTGCTTTGGCTTGGTCTTATTCCTTAGACGACCATACCATATTGTCCTTGCATACACACCCCCACTCAAAATTACCATTTATTCCTCATTTATGTTCTCGTTGGTGAGAATTAGACGAGTAGACTGAGGATCATATGGTCTACAATTGGCGTATATCCACAAGTATACTGACGCGTTGACTCGACTGAATGAAAGCCTACCGAGTCTCAGTCTCAGTCAAGTCTCAGTCAACAAAATGTTCGGAACCGAGCAATAAATAAATAAATCATGTGTCGAGATGCAACGTTAAGGAGCAGTAGACGGGACGACCCGCGATACTAAGTACGCTTACGCGTCGTATATAAGAAGATAAGATGGTCTGATTGCGTTCTCCGCGTAGCAGACCAATTCGTCGTAGTTCAGGGAACCCCCAAGAACAACTTCAGCGAGCACCTAATCACCCAGGCTGAGCCAAGACCTAACAGACAAACAAAATACTGGAGACATACCGAATCGTAACCCGGTGGGGGTGCAGTCAACTTAGTGTTATCCTGTGCCATCTTGCAGCCTTTCCCAACGACAACTTTGTTGAGCAGGATCGCCTTCTGCCTGGAAGGCTTGACATTGTTCGAGTAGTCGTTGGATTTCGAAGAGGTCGAGGACGTGTAGATGCCCGCACCAAACCTGCCATCCTTGACGGTCATCACGCTATTCATCACTAGAAGCCGATCACTTGCCTGCCCCAACCAGTCTTCTTGCCGAAGAGATTCAAACTGTACGAAGTGCGAATGATACCACAGAGAGAGCATGACGACGACGAGCACAGCGTAGCATTTCCATTGTCCCCCAGAAGACATTCTCTCGTCGTTCCGTGCCATCGACGGTTCTCATTTCCAGCAGACCGTCCGGCAGCCGCGAACTTTCCTCGAGCCTCGACAGATGCCCTGTTGCAAGTCATGATGGGTAAGGATGAGGAGTGCATATGGCGGAATAACTACCCACCGATATGCTTCGTATTTCGCGATGGAAGTGGAGTGTCCAATGACTTTGTACACGCGGCGCACAGTTGGACAGGGTGTCTGGTGCCGCCACGAGGTCTTGAACTGGTCTGCAACTACTTGCCATCAGGCATCTGGGTGCCGGATAGGTTATTATGATAGCATACCACTCAGGAAGGTATCATGCATATTGGGAACTTCTATCAAGAGTGGCGCACTTTTTTCCGCTTTCGAAGTGCAAGCCGGACCACAAAAGTGGCCCTTCTTGACAGCTTTGCCGCAGAGCAGGCAGCCGTTCTTCAATGGTCTGGAGCGCAGAGCCGTAAGTATTGCATTGATGAGATCGAACCGCGAGATTACGGACTTGGAGGGCGCCGAGGATGCTCCACCTGCAGCTCCTGCGTTCTTCGCTTGTTGGGCGCAGGTTTTTCCACAGAAAGAATGGGTCGTTTTCCCATCGTTATACTTGGGCTGTTTGTGACAATACTGCGCGGAGTTACCATCACATCAACGGGGTCCCATCAAGAGCGACGATCGCAAAGGGTAACATACGTCACACATGTTCGCTTTAGGGCGAGGGCCAGCCTTGGCGCTCTTTGCCCTCGTAGCAAGGTTGTTTCCCGACGTAGTCTTCTTGTTCCGAATCTTCGCAGCACATGTCTTGCTGCAGTAGGAGTGGGTCTTGGTTCCGTCAAAGTATTTCGGTTTCACGTGGCAGACCTGTAAAGGGAATGAGGGTGGGGCACCACGCGCGACGGAAAAGGTGCGTACATCACAAAGACTGACTGCGTTTGTCGTGGTCTGTTGAGTGGGTGGGGCGGTAAACGCCGGCTGCGCTTGTTGGGGTTGAGCTTGCGCCGCTTGTGCCTGGGCACTTTGCGCCGCCAAGTATTGACCAGCCATGGTGCCAAGCACAGAGAGGGCAGCGTGCATGGGGGGAAGTGCGGCACTCATATCGAATTAGATTAAGCCTGCTTGCTCTCTCCAAAGAAATCTAGTGGTGATGGATTGCTCGCCGGGAGCAACTAGAGTGTGCGGATAAGACAAGTGGGATGGTCGATAATGGTGACAAGGACAAGGGCTGGTAGGGGCTTTATAGCCACAAGGACGAACACGCAAAGCGCGGTCATACTCTACGAGCAATGCGAATGGCGCGTGTTCACCGCGAGGCGTCGTGGCTGGGGATCTTCTCAGTTTCCGTGTCATCGTTCGCGCCGTCGCCAGACGGTGTCATGGCACTGGTCTGTATTTGCCGACGAGGCAAAGCTCACCTCGACCTCGGCACAAGGCCGCCACCCGGGCACCATCAAAGTACATGGCGGCATTGAACACGTGGATGTGGCATTACACTTTTTTGATCCACTACATTCTTGACCCCACGAGGCTTGCATTATTGGGTGGAAATAGCATTTCATCCACCTAGCGAATCTGGCGATAGTACTAACCAGCACAACGCGGGGGTTATCACCGCGTCCGAGAGAAATGGGCGAAGAATTTAGAATGGCAGTCAACACTTGCCCGGGGCATGTCTACTGTCCGAACCGATGTCCTGACGTTTGGCTCCGCGCGGGGCGATGATGACTAAGTAAGTAGGGAAGGTTGTCACATCTGTCATCATTGATGAACACAGCCACCTTGTACAACCCCTGGACCCAAATCAAACTTGTGCGAATTTACAGACATGCAACATATCAACGTTGTCAACATTAGCCACCAGCCTACACTAGGATACATGTATCATACAGTCATGGGTAAGGTCATCATCGTACAGAGCATGCGGGTATCAGTATGGATCCGGGAATACATGTTTATATGAATACTTATGCAGTTGCATCAACAAGAAGGATGAAGCAGTGGCCATGCACTGATATTGGATAGGTCGTCCTAAAGTCGAAGTCTAGCAATCACGAAACGAGAGGCGTCTTAAACACCCTCTGCACAAACGTCTTCAGATTGGGTACACGTGGCTTGTCCCCATACACAACCAGATAAGCTGGGCGAATGGTATCATTGTGGTACGTGACCGTCTCTATCGATCGTCGTCAAAATTTCCAGTGGTAGAAAGCTGATGCATGGTACTACGAACCTTCATAATTTAAGTCCCACCCAATTTCCCCGGCGATCTATGAGCAACGTCAGACAGGTAACCACCTGGGCACCATTCCCGTACCGAGTCGTATCCAGGCGGCGGTGCGACCGTGTCAGAAGCATTTCGATATCTCTTGTAGGGCCTGCCCACAACAACGCGGCTGACGATCATAATCCGCAGAGAAGCGCTTTCAGAGATGTTGGTGATATAATCATCTGCCTCTGTTATCCATGAGGAAGGATTTGGTGCTGGCAAACTCAGAGGACGTACTCGAGGAGCAGGTCGTGGTATATATACCATGTCCGAATCTGAACCACTTTCAGACTGGGGTGGTCCCAAATATGGCTACACATACCGCTTGAACGCATTCTTCGAACCTGATAGGTCGATAAGAACAGATAAGGATAAGCGAGCACATTCACCTACCACATTTGCTTACATCAAATGAGCTGCGCACGATGGAGCATAGATAGCATTCCTTGAGGCCGCAAAGGAGCACACTGGCTGAAGACTCCCCTAATAGACAGGCACGGTTGGTACCGTGGAAAAGGAGTCTTTCGTTTCCTCGCTTGTCTTTGGCTTTGAGAGTGGCCTGCACTTGATCCCTGAAATTTATTGGGAATAGGAGCATCTTGGTGGGAGAAAAAAAAGTGAATGCGTACCTGTAGTCGAGGTATGGCTCGAGGGTAGGTTCTGGCCAGAGAACCTTGAAGATGTACTGGACGTCGGGCCGTGCTTTCTTGCGATGACGCCACCCTTTAACGAAGAGTTGCTCTACTATATTTGTCCTATAGATTAGTCTTTTGCAGGACTAGCTTGAAATAAGGATAATCACGCACCTTGAGTGAAGAGGGGGTTATCCTTATTCAGTCGGACCAGCCGATTTCGTCGAGAATTGGAGGTGTTCGCTGGGTTATCGAGAGAAAACTCGTCAGGAGGCGCCAGCTTCACCCATTCGTCCTTATGGGAAGCCATGATTAGATGGGACTGCGGTTTGGACAGAAGGAATGGTGAGTTAGAGATGAGAGATTAAATGCTGCCCATTGTACCTCACCTACACTGCACTACATCTGCACAGACAATGCGAGTCAACCGACCCCGCATGTTGCGTACAGGTTGCTGCAAACGACGTGAACAATTAGTTCAGCTTGAAGTTCGTCCGCGGGCTTGGTGGCTGTCCAAAATCGGCAAAATTGTGCCTCCATTTTGCGATTGAGTTCTCTAAGCTGATTATCACGTAAATGAATCCTGCGTTCGGGTGTCTACCATGCAGCATCCACGCCGTTGGTGGATGTAGTGTCTAGGCCGTCCAGAAAAGGCAACTGTGCAAGATGGAGTTGGGGCGCAGCCTTGAAAACACGTTGCAGCTGAATGGTTTGTCAAAAGCGCACCCGTGGCAAAACGAATGAGCTGGGTCGTTCGACAGCTCGACTTGCCCTAGCTAATTCACTTCTACCTCGTGGTGATTCCATCATTCCGAGATATTTTCGTTGTCAAGGAACATCGCCTTCGCGGAGGAGCCTTATAAGAGATTACCATTCCGTGAGCTGCGAAGGAAACTATCGTTTTCAACTCTCATCTCCTCATTGATCTCCAAAATTCTCTATTTAATTGCTGCATTATTTGTGGTTACGTTCGGAATGCTAGACACCCGACGAATCATGAGACTCTTTGGGCTCGGAGGATCCCCTACTACACCTCAGTCCCCATCTGGTGGACAAAGACAAAGGCCGGTTACACAGTACTTCGCTCAGAGGTATGATAGATTGTCTCCGACACATTGCACCTAATGTATTGCTCAGAAACTCCTACCTGAAACCTCCACTGGCATCACCCTCCTCCGACGGCGGTGGCGTGGACACAGACTATCCTCCCCTTACAGCTCCTGTTGCTCCGGTCGGTGCATCCATAGCTCCATTCCGAAAATCAAAGTCGGCCCCTGTTCTATTTTATGACAAGAATGACCCATTCTATGAATTCACCAACTTTTCGCCCCATCATGTTACATACAAGGGAAAGAAGTACCCAACGAGCGAGCATCTATTTCAAGCACTCAAGGTATGTGTTATTGCTTCTTCTTTCTTATCGGTGCTGATACTTGAATTTGCACCCTGATCTCGATCGCCATATACTTAGTTCTTGGACGAACATCCCGAGATCGCGGAGCGGATCAGGAACTGTGGCGAAAAACCAATGCTAGCTTTTGATGAAGCACATCGGTACCAGAAGTGGGTGCGCTCGGATTGGAGGCAGGTCAACATAGAGAAGGTATTTGTCACTTCTTTTCAGTGCGCAACAAAGCGAGCCTTATCGCACAATTCTAGATGGAAGTTGCCCTCAGGCTCAAATTTACTCAACACCCCGATCTCAAGGCATTGCTTCTAGGAACTGGTGATGCTGACCTCGTGGAGGTATGAGTCGCGTCGGTTCACCTCCCCGCAGCATTTAATCACCCTTAGGATTCTCCACGTGACTATTTCTGGGGAATCGGTGCTGATCAAACTGGACGCAATGAGCTTGGTAAAGCCCTTGTGAGGCTCCGCGAAGAACTGCATCAAGAACAGGATAATCCATCCCATATCCCCAACGCCAGACGAGAGACTACTCGTCTATCTGTTCAAGATCTCGTCTCCCTCGTACCCACACACCCGATTTCCCATGTGGGTACACGGCATTTCTCTATTGCACCCACTCCTGGTTCTGATGGTAGGCCCATCAATTTACAGATAACTTCTTCTCAGAACAGTGGTCTATGTCAGGTAAGATCGAGCTCATGCCCCCGACTTACGACACCTCGACTGATGGATGGCTTAACAACAGTTCTGCCAAGTGAGGCCCAAGTTCCAGAACCACCCTTACTGCGGGCGGACATGCGCTACAGAAGCAACCAAGACGTGCAGCGTGCGTATCTGAACCCCTGTCTCTTCATCAAACTCAAAATCATCATATATCTTGCGTTTTCTTTCGCAGTTTTGTCGTTCAAAGCCTCGCTTTGGGAAACATCCCTATTGTTCAAGAACTTGTGCAGCCAAGGCGGGTGGGACGGCTTAACACCCGAGGTTGCTATGTATGCTATGGATTCGAGACGCAGTTGCGGTGCGGTTGCAGTAATTATGAATTGTACCTTAGTAGTACCGTATTTTTGTCATCAAGAAAGCAAGTATTTGACCACGCTGAAGTCAGATCCACCAAGAGGGAAATGCGAGATTGCTCAAGTGATGAAATTGAACGACCAGTCAACGTTTTGAAACACAAGCGTGCTTGGGAACGATGAACGATGAAATTAATTACTTCTGTCATGTATGCTGAGTAACGAAATGTGGATGAGCGGGAAGTTGTTAACACATGGTATGCGATACTGAATAATAAGAAAATTGCATTGAGATAAGGATGAAATGATGCGTAAATTTTTTGGCTGTCACAAAACATAAGGAGAGAGAGAGAGAGCAAAAGAAAAGAAAAGTTTATACGCTACTCGTTAGTCATATCATCCGGACGTCTAATAGCCAAAACACGTCTGATCCCATCTACAGCGATAATTATCATGAGTAATGCAGGACTTGGTCAGATTGAATTATATATCCTTACTTCGAATGGGGCTCATAGCCCGGGTTGGACCGTGCGCTCTCGTAGGGCTCCGCGTTCGCGTGAACATTTCAGAGATCAGATGTGCATCCTCGCTTGGAACAAAGATACGGTTATCATTCTTGCCAACCGTAACAGGATTGACCATGAGTAGCACAGGCAGGTTATCTTGCGGAGGAGACGCAAGACGGCTATGCGTGGTGGGTGAGGAAGGCGGGGAAAGCAACATAGCAATGCTGGGATTGCACTCAATGTCTACAGGGACACCTATGCTCTCCTTCCTGGTCCGTCGACCACGGGAAGGCGTCACATGGTTGTTACGCGAGGATAGGGGACCGGACGACTTGCTGGGACTAGAACCAGAGACAACAGCATTGGTAGCAGTTGTGATGCTAGGAGCATGTTGTACTTCCGGGGTGCTCTCGCGCTGAGAAAAAAGTGCGGGAAAGAGACTGCTAGCTGAAGGCTTTCTCGAGGGGGGACGGATCGCCAAATTTTTGTGCTGCGTTTCAAAAGAGGATTTTGAACGCGAGTGGTTCGTCTTCGAAGGTCTCGAATCGGATGTACTAAGCTCCGCCAGGGAAATTTTGTGCACAGCTGAAGGGGGTGCATTGCTGCACTCGAAAGTGGTATCTGCAATATTGTGGATATGAAGATGGTATTTGAGCCGTTCGACGTTGGGCAGGATATCTGCACATCCGTGGCGGCGACACTGGATCTTATTGTTAGGCTTCAAACCGGCGTCATTCATTACCGTGATTGCTTCACTTTGCTGTATTCTCCACGTCAGCACACTGTGTCCAATACTGATAAGAAAAGAACCCACGGCTTGGACGAGCGCTGGTTGATCGTTGCGATGCACGTGGACTTTGGGTTGCGGCTTCCACATCATGTCCATAGTGGATTGTGCACTTGCCGGCGTAGCAAGCGTGTACATTGAGCGCTGGTCATCAGGGACTTTGGGGAGCTCCTTCTCAGTTATCTCCGCAGTTGCACACCCTGGCGCGTGATCGTCTCCGTGGATAGCGCGATAGCTAGCAATGACTTGCTGCGCTGCACTGAGCGTAGAACCCTGACCACCGCTGGCTATTGAATCGACCTGAGCGATAGAAGTATTGCTGTCGAGCCGTCGCGCGAGGTCGTCGGAATCTTCGTCGCGTTCTTCTTCGTCTGTGGCATCCCCGCGGTCGGTAGCGATAACGCCTGAAACTGCGGGGGCGAAAATGGCGCCAAAACGGCGAGTGTCAGGTTTCGCATGATCATTAGCGTGTAGATCGGCAGAGGTGCGGAGGTTGAGAGATACGGGCATGGGGCGCGCAGATGGCATAATGGATGAGATGGGCGACTCCAACTATCAGTGGTCACGATGACAGGTCAGATGGTGGTATCAGTTATATATATAGGGGGGATGGAAACCAACGCTTTGACATTGTGGTACTTCAATTGTCCACACATGGCTGTGGAAGTTCCACAGCGGGAGATATTCGCGGCTCAGAGAGGAAAAAGGCTACAGCTTCGGCATGCATCCAATATAAAATGCGCGCTCGGTGCATGTTTGCGGTGCCCGTCCGCAACAAACCAGCGCTTGAGGCCCATCACTGGGAGGATCTTGGTTGTGGTCGCGCTCAAGACAACTCCAAACGTAAACAAACGAAGTTATGCCACATACCCTAGACTGGGGTTAGGGTCTAACGAACTGTAGTCAACGCGTTCTCTTTTGTTCAACAAGTACAACTCCTGTATCATGCACATGTCTGGCACGGTCACTGCAAGAGTCTGTAGGAATACTCTTCGCAATTATCGTACTCTCGTGTCCCCGTTCCGCGCATTCCAGACCAACTCACTGTCGCGTGACCGTTCCCCGGCTTATCCAGGTCACATTCCCCTCAACGGCTTTGAGAATGCGTTCCTCACGCTAGGCTCCGCCATCATGGCATTCGTGGACCCAAGGCGCGGCGGTAAGCTTCTTCGGGAATGGCTCGTAACATTCTCATCATGTTAATATATCCTAGACATGGTCGCCGCCCTTGGCGAAACTACTGCAATCTTGACATTGCCAAGGCTGCGTGACATCATGCTTGACTCTGCAGAGGGGCGTAAGATCCTCAAGGACCGTCCTCGCATCAGCTCAAAGACACTGGACTTTGAACGGCTCAAGGCCCTTCCCGACGGGACGTTCGGAAGAGAATACATGGATTGGCTTGAAGCATGCAAAGTCACCCCAGATTCTCGAGAGCCGGTCCGCCTCTGCATTCTCCCTAATGTTGCTGGAGACCTCATGTTTCAAGTAGGTTCACTATATCGATGACCCAGAACTTGCGTACGTCATGCAACGATATCGTGAAACGCACGATTTCTACCATGCTCTCTTTGCTCTTCGCGTCTCTGCTCTACCGGAGCTCGCGCTCAAAGCATTCGAATTTGCAAATCTAGGGTTTCCCATGACTGCGTTGGCACTTGGTGCCTCTATCAAGATGAAGGAGTCGCAGCGTGACAGATTATGGCGTGAATTTGTACCATGGGGTATAAAGTGCGGTGGAAGTGCTAGGTGTCTCCTGACGGTTTACTGGGAAGAGAGATGGGACCAAGATATTCAGAAGATAAAGAAAGAACTCGGTGTGTGGGATCCACCGAGTGGATTGAATATCCATTCTCCTTAAACATCATCTACATAGATGCCGTTCATTGTAAGCCGTGGTAATATTACTGGAACAATGAGAAAATTCTGCAGAATTTATGTAAATTGCTCTCACTGAGAGAGCTTAAATACTTTGGATTTGAACGAATTCCGGTATCTCTACAAACATTATTGTATCTATGTGAAATAACCTCTTCCAATTGATCTTCGAGACAGACGGATCTTACAAATTGCTTTGGTCCTCACTAGAAATACTTTGTTGACTCTGAAGAAAATAAATATTCTTCTGAAGGTAAGACATATGGACACACCTTTTCAGAACCTACACGAGTAGCGAAAGAAATACTTCTGCTTATCACTCTAAGGCATACTTCCTCTTCATTCACCTGAATATGATGGAAATAGGATTCCCTGGCAATTAAGCTTGATGCAGCAGCTGTTAGATTCCCTTTTTAAAGAATTAAAAATGACAGACTTTGTCATAAAGCACGTAGCATAAACTATTTGAGGGAATAGTCAACAAAAAGTATGATGGGAATCAATACACTCACTGCCACCCATAGGAAAAATCATAAACAGATGTCCCCTATCAAGCTGAGCTGCAGACCACTATATATGTGTCAGTACTAAAAAGTTAGTGTCATCAAATTACAAATAATGCTTACAAGAGCTACTGTGATCCCAGCCACTAGACTGTAATCAAATCTGTTATCAATGTACTTTCAACAAAAACAATTTCATATACCTAGTTATCAGTCCAGTCTGGATAGCGAACTTCATAAGCCTCTTGATCAACAAATACAGTCTGTACACCAATAGCTCAGCACCGTCTTCAAATTGTAGTCTTTATCTAATATTACTAACCTTGTTGAGCTAACAGGGCCATTTTTCTTCAGAATATAACACAATGATCCAGCAATTGAAATGTCAGCTAAGATGGACAATCCCAGCCAACTAGGTATTGACCACTGCTGAAGTTAGAACACATAGAATATTGTTAACAAGAATGGAACTTACATTTGTGACTACAGATGAGTCTACTCCAAAAGTAGATTTCACGCTAAAGAATAATATAGAAGAATAGTCTCCGAGTCAGTTGCCCATGCAAGGATGCCACTTACAAAAATACAAAAGAGGTTAATCCAAAGACTGTCTAGAAATCAATATGATTTTTTAATGAATGATACTTGGTTTTACCTCCTTCAAGAATCAGAACAATGCACTGTATATTATATTAGCGGCAATTAAATAATCTGTAGACAATCACATTACGCACGAGCATCATTGAAAGACCTATATGAAGTGAATTGGTTCTCACTGGATACATTGTTAAATATCACACATATGCTATAAACGAGACCTGCTACTTACAAAGGTAGATGCGACTGATGAAGTATGCATGGACAAGGCATCCAGTTGTTGCCTAAATTGTGTGAGTTAGCAACACTAAGTCTTGAGTACTAAGTTTTGTGGATATTACAGTTGTTCCGATGTGAATTGCCCATTCCCTACAATATCCGAGAATGAAATCATCCTGGCATCAGCGAACTATCTAGTATCTACATACCTTAAGCACTTAATGATCTGCTCCGTGCTCTGCATGGAGAAATCCCCATGGGCAATGGCAGTCATGTGACATGCTAGTGCACTTCGCCAAATATTTCAGATCAACAGCGGTTTGGATATTAGGCCACTTACACATCTAAAGCTTGTATCATCCTACTCTCATCAATTGATGCCTGGTCAACTGGAAATGCAGACTAACCAGACGATAATAACCTGTAGCCAACATTAAGTTCGGCGTTCTTTATATATTTCGATAATGCTCACAACACCCTTGATCCAAGGACTGTCACGCCTATGAATAGACGGTTTCCAAAAGTACAGTCCGACTTGAGTAGTCAATACTATGAACGCGCTGGTGCAATGAGCACGTTGAGCTCGAAACAAACGAGAACACGAAGCTCACATTGCCGTCAGAGAAAGACCTGCAGAGACAGTGGGGAGATGATTGTACAATCGCCCGGTGAAGTCGAGTGATGGTACCCATGCGTAGCGGGACATTGCTGAGGCAGCGACAGTCTATTGAGGATCTGTTAGGAATGCAAGGTGGTTTATATATATCCGCGTTGCGGCCAGCACAGGTCAAGGCGGTACGCTGCATACTACCAGTATCGATGATTCTGATGGATTGATACGATTAACCAGTGTAGGCGAGCGCTGAGCGCGTCCCGTCGGCTCAGTCTATTTTGAGCCTGTGAAACTCGGACATGTCAATGACCGGTTGACCCGTGACAAAGTAAGCACTTACTGTAAGTATACTTACACTTGTGTCTGTTTCCACGCCTCGAAATCATCAGCCCTCTCTGTAGCTGCCAACGGCAAGGCTGAGTAGTGGTATATCTACTTCCTCAGATTGCACCCGAAAAATCCGAAGAAGTGACATCGATCCCTGACGATATCTAGAATGCCTCCAAAGAAACAAAATGCACCATCATCGTCTTCCAAAGTGAAGGAGGACAAGGTGATCTCATAGCTGACAGTTTGTATCGTGGACTAACGAATCAAGGTTTTTTTGTGAAGACATTTGGCATGAAGAATGTGCGCAGTCGTTTCGCAAATCGGATAATGTTAACGGCGGTCATTTCGTAGAAAAACAAGTCCGCTAGGGTCCAAAGACAAGTGAAACAGATCCAGGCGCAGGCTGCTACGGCGGGTAAATCTCGGGAAGCGCTTGCAAAGGAGAAGGAGAAGGAGCTACGAGCCAAGGAAAAATTTGAGGAGGAGAAGCGCAAGAAAGAGGAAGCTGCCTTGTTCAAGCCGGTGCAAACGCAGAAAGTACCCTTCGGTGTTGACCCCAAGACCATTCTCTGTGCGTTCTACAAGGCTGGGAGCTGCGACAAAGGAAGCAAGTGCAAGTTTAGCCACGATCTCGATGTTGGCCGAAAGGTGGACAAGAAAAACCTCTATGAAGACACTCGGGAGGAACAGATGAAAGGTTCGTAGAGCATACTCATTTCCCTCTATGAGACTAATGAACCTGGTAGATACGATGGAAAATTGGGACGAGGAGAAGTTGCGCAGTGTTGTACTATCGAAGCATGGCAATCCACGAACTATGACAGACGTGCGTGAAGTTCAAATGGTTTTCAGTATGGTTTTGCTAATACGCGTGTAGATCGTTTGCAAATACTTTATCGATGCCATTGAGTCTAAAAAGTACTGAGTCCTTCCCAGCATTGCATTGGCCCTAATGTCTACATCCATTCAGGTTTGGATGGTTCTGGGAATGCCCAAACGGTGGAGAAAAATGCCAATACAGACATGCTTTACCTCCTGGCTTCGTCCTGAAGTCTGAGAGGAAAGCCGCGGAGGAGGCCGCAAAAGCCAACGTGATATCACTTGAGGAGTTTCTGGAGACAGAGGTAGGTTTTCATGTCCCATGCAGATCCAAAGTGCTCATCCTGTTTTAGCGACACAAGTTAGGTTCCAATCTCACCCCAGTTACTCTCGAAACCTTCGCTGTCTGGAAAAAGACACGAATGGACAAGAAAGACGCGGAAGCGGAAGCGTTGCGCAAAGTTAAGGAAACACAACACGCAGCCGGCAAGATCACTGGTATGAGTGGTAGAGATCTGGTAGGTCGTGGATTGGCTTTCTGTAGCTTTGTTGACCTGGGATCAGTTCCAATACAACCCAGAGTGGTTCGAAGAGCAAGATGATGGAGATGCGTCAGACGAGTTTGATCTCAGCAAATACAGACGCGATGAGGAGGAGGTATACGCGGAGCTTAGGCAAACGGAGGAAGGAATCAGTGATCTGCATTTGTATGAGGACGACGATGGGAGCGAGGACGAAGCCGAAGGAGGCGGGACTACCTGAGGCGACGACCGATGCACATTCTTTAATAAATAAAAATTCACTTGATAATAATACGATGGACACCTAGACGGCCATTACATAGTTTCGTAATATTCCGCGTGACACCGTACACGCTGCCCCCGCTCGTGTTGAACTCATTCTTGTCTCTCTAACATGTCTCGCTTTCCACAGACTTCCTCTTCTAGACCGACAGTCAAAACTACTTTAGTTCCTCCGACGCCTCGTTCTCGAGCACCGTCTCCATCTAAGCCATCAGCTGGTGCAATAGCATCCCCCTCGACCCCTCGCGTTCGCACAAAGTCGATCCCGAAGTCGCCTTCCAAACTGGTTCGCCGCATTCCACTAGAAGAAGCTGTTCCAACTCCCAAGCTACCTATCAACATCAAAGAAGCCATCGCTCTCAAGCGTGCAGAAGCTAAGAAGGCAGCTGCTAGACCCATCTTCGGTGATGGCGCTGGTTTTGATAGCCTCGACACATTAGAGTATTCTATTCCTGACAGCAAGAGTCCGACCAAGAGAGAGGTCGACGAGAATGCTGATCTCGGTCGGTGGTCCGTGAAGGAAGCTATCGAGCGTGCTCGCAGTACAGGTGTGGACGCTACTTTCCCCCCTCACCCGGCAAGCCTACCTGACAAGATTCCTACGACAGGTGCCATAAATCTTGCCTCGCGTTTGTTGCCTTGCCTGCCATCTGCATTATTTGAGATCCACTTGGGGATAAAGCCTGACGCATTAAAGTCAGTTCCTGAGGAACCCCCGATAGGTACCTCAGATGTCCCTGAAAAACGAGCCGGACAACGTGGAAATCCAGCATGGTTTGAGGCCCAGGACCTACAAGTCATCAAAGCATGGAACAACGAGATCGTAGAGATCCAACACGAAATTTCACTCTTCGGATCGCTCAAGACCGTCGATGTATGCGTCTTTTATGCTTGGTATCGATGCATTTCGCTGATTACCGGGGAAGCTACACCAAAACAAGATCTGCGCTCTGCCCAACACCTTTGCTGACTTGACAGCCCTTACCAGCCTAGATCTTTCGCATAACTCGCTATCATCACTTCCCATTAATATTTTTGCACTCCCAACACTCTCTACTCTAAATCTGTCGCATAATTCTCTTGTCGCCCTGTCGTTTGGTGAACCGTTCTCAGGTTCTCGCCGATCGCGAATGGATACGTGTAGCTCCGGAGGTTTCTTTGGCCCAGTCATCACGCGAGCCAGCGTGCCATTGCCACGCCTTGTGTCGCTTGACGTGTCTTTCAACAAGTTGACTGCTACTACCATTGACTACAAGAATCTCCCTTCTGGTTTATCCAAGGTTGACTTGTCCTCTAACCCTATCGCTTCAGAGAACTCTGATTCTTCGGCCCTTATGCGCGCGCTTGGAGCTCTTGGTCAGTTGAAAGAACTTCGTCTAGCAAAGGCAGACATCGGAGACGATGCCTTTTCGCCTGTTTTCGCCGGTGACGTCTCTCGAAATTTCCCTTCATTGCGCATTCTAGATCTCGAGGAAACGCGCGTAAATGCCGAAGCTGTGACGTTGGCATTATCTAACTTGAAACAGTCACTCGCGTATGCTATGACTACAGATGAACCGCCAGAAGGCACTCTTAGGATAATAGTCGGGAAGAAGGTGGTGAAGGAAGCCTGGGAGATCGAAGCTGAGCGCAGGACGAGACACCGGAGCGGAAGGTCTGTGGCAAATGGTGACCCCTCAACGGACTCTGCGCATCCTTCCTCTCGCGAATCGTCTGCAAAGGAAGCTTGGGAGATCGAAGCAGAACATGGATTACTGACCGAAGGCGGTCGCAGGCGTGCCAGAGCGGCTGCAGCGGCAGCCGAATCTTTGGCCACGACTGCAAATGCTCCGACCTCTACCTCTGCAAGCAAACGTACTTCGGTCACCGGCATCGGTCACCCGAGCTCACCTCCACCGCAAAGTACCCCATCGACATACAACTTGAACAATCCTCAGTACTACCAAGCGGCAACCCAGACGCTCACGCTCCCTGCTTCGGCAGCACCACCGAGATCACATGCAAGGTCCTTTTCTCTTGCGACGCCTTCTTTGAATGCACTCGCCACCCCTGGAAAAACAGACATCGCTCTACCTACACCAAGTATCCCCATCGCAACTATATCTTCACAGTCCTTTGCATCGACTCTCAAGACCCTCGTTCTCAGCAATAGGAAAATGGACCTGTCCGCCTCGTTGCCCTGTTCCCGACCCGATACGGACGCAGGGTTGATACCCAGCCTTGAGGAGCTGATCTTGGACGGATGTGGTTTCACCGACTGTGTCACGGTCATGCGTCAAGTCGAGGGAGGCGCGACCCCGATCAAATCGAACGAGCCGCTTTTGCCGTTGTTGACACGGTTGTTTCCTAAACTGAGGACGCTGGACGTGTCGTACAACGCGCTGACGTCTGCTGCGCTCCAAAAGGACGTCCTGATGAGTCTCATCATGGCGGCGTCAGCGCAGAACGGTGCGGGTCGTCCGGGACTGAGACATCTCCGGCTGCGCGGGAACCACATCTCGGCGCTCGATGGCTTCCAAGGCGTGGCGGAAATCTTCAAGGGTCACCGTACTGTCCCCGATTGGAAGCTCGAGGAGCTGGACTTGAGGGACAACGAGGTTGTTAAGCTGCCCCCGGAACTCGGCTTGTTGCCCCTCGACGTCTTTTTGGTGGACGGGAACGTGTGAGTCTCTCTGCTCTTCGCATCGCACGGCCGTGGACTTAGTTCATTTTCGTATCGTGATCAACAGTTTTCGGATTCCGCAGAGGAGAATTTGGGAACGTGAAGGAACCAAGGGCCTGTTGAGCTGGTTGCGCGGGCGCGTGGAATGATGATGTACATACCATAGGCTGTCAGGCTAAGCTGCCGCGCATGTGTTGCCTGACATGGACAGTTCGTATGAACACTTCTAATAGTATCAGTGGCTATGTGTGTCTATCATTCGAGAATTCCGCAGGACGCCGAGATCGTGGCGGTCTGCACAGCGTGCATTGTGCCAAATGGACGTAGTATCCATGACACCCAGCATCCCCGCCGCCGCCGCCGCCGCCACCACCACCCCAAAAAGATGAGCAGACCTTGTCTACCCCATGTACAGTATTCGTCATTCGCCGATTCCGACGACGCCAGACGCGGGACCGAAACCCCGAACGCACTCTTTTCTCCTTTATTTCCCCCAGAGAAGCGCAGTACGCGAGGGCGTTCACTGACCCTCCTGATCCGCACTGCCTGATACATTGTCCGACGCCGACTGTTGGACCCACATGTCGTAGTACAATCCACCCCGACGCAACAGCTCCTCGTGCGTGCCCTGTTCAAAGACGCGACCCTCCTTGAGAACAATGATCAGGTCTGTGCCGTTTCGCCTGTGATCAGCGCTCGCTTGGCGACGACAAAAAAAACAGAACTCGCCTGCGCCGACCACGGTACGTAGTTTGTGTGCGATAAATATGCTCGTCCGTTCGCTGTTCAACAGCGTGCTATCGATGCTCTTCATAATCTCCGCCTCCGTGTGCGCATCGAGAGCGGACGTCTGAGCGAGAGCTGCCGTTCAGCACCGACGCACGAATGGCGACAACACGTGCTCACCGCTTCGTCGAAAAACAATATCGACGGGTCCTTCAACAAGACGCGCGCGATCGCCAACCGCTGCTTCTCCCCTCCAGAGATCATCAGCCCTCGCTCGCCGACGGTAGTCTGATACCCGTCCGGTAGGCTCACGATAGTGTCGTGCACGCTGGCCTTGATGGCAGCCGCCTTCACCTCTTCGTCCGTTGCGTCGAGGCGTCCGTACCGCACGTTGTGCATGATGTCTGAGTGGAAGAGAGGCGTGTCCTGGGGAACGACGCCTACCGATCTACGGAGGCTCTCGATTTGTACATCTTGGATGTCCTGATCGTCGATGAGGATCCGACCAGAAGATGGATCGTAGAACCTAAACAGAAGACGGAAGACGGTGGATTTGCCACAGCCAGAGGGTCCAACGATGGCCACCTTCTGGCCAGCTGGAACGGCAAACGAAAGGTTGCGGAATATGGGACGGTCAGGGTGATATCCAAAGTTGACGTTTTCGAAACGGATAAAGCCGCCTCTGAGCGCCAGTGGTCGCGCCTCAGGTTTGTCCTAGGCAATGGTGAGACGCAAGTCTAGGTCATGGCGGAAACGCGTACCTTGACTGGAGCATTCTCGGTTTGGAGAGTGAACAGCACCTCCATATCCAACAAATTCTGTCGTAGCTCGCGGTATATGCTACCCAAAAAGTTCAGGGGAAGAGACAGTTGGAATATCAACTGATTGACCATGACGAGATCACCGACAGTCATCGTTCCTGAGCGTCGTTTCATCAAGCTGATTGGACGTTCCCGACAAGGTTCTCACCATTCAACACGCCCTGTGCAGCCAAAAACATGGTCGCCGTCAACGCGCTGGAGAATATGACGTTCTGACCCGCGTTGAGGTATGCCAAGGAAGTCGTGATATGGACGGACGATTTCTCGTATTGCTTCAGATGCGCGTCGTATTGCGCGATCTCGAACTTTTCGTTGTTGAAATGCTGCAGAACGGGATCGCACATGAGATATGAAAAAAAGGAACGACACATACCTTGACTGCCTCGTAATTGATGAGAGAATCGACGGCAGAGGATGCAGCCTTGTTGTCTGCCTTGTTCGCATCGCGTCGAAACTGCGTTCTATCATACGTGTGTGAGAGTCTTGGCAAGACCGTATACGAGGATAATCGCTTACCTCCAGGACGTGGTTCGGACGGTAAACCAGGTATATGCAGCCAGGGTGGTCGCCGTTATCGCAGCAAAGTCCCAGCCGAATTTATACGTCTAAGGATGTGATCCGTGAACACACCGATGAAAGGAAGAGGGCGCCGCACGCACGAGGATACCGCACACCATGGATATCTCCAAGGCGGTCGGAACGATACGGAACAGGATAGCCTGAAGCATGAACGTGATGCCCCTGTCGACCTATCTATCAGGAGAAAACGGGGGGACCGAGCTGCGCGCGAGCATACTTTGTTCCGCGATCGATGGCGCGGGTGAGACCGCCAGTCTGTCGGGAGAGATGGAACTTGAGGCTGAGATTGAGCAGGTGCTCAAAGGTCTCGCGTGAGACCTTGCGTATGGCGCGCTGGCCGATGTTGGCAAAGACTGCATTCAACAGTTCGCCGAACACGGTGGCGCCGACGCGGGCGGCACCGTCTGTGGGGGTAGAGGTGAGATGCAGCACAGCTTGCAAGGCCCGGCAAGTATACGCACAACCGAGGATAAGCGAGCCAGCGACGACCCAGACGGTGGAAGTAGCAGAGACGTCGAGATTGAGGGCGTCGATGACGTCCTTGAACAACAGTGGTACTTGCACGTTCAAGACCTGGGGAACGTCAACGGTGAAGGGGAATGTTCGGACGATGCGGACGAGTCAAGAGTTTTACCTTTCCGCTGACCAGGAGGGCGAAGCCGAGGACGACGCGGCAGCGGGTGTTCCAGTCGTGTTTCGGCCAGACGTTGCCCATCAGCTTGCGCACGACCATCCAGTCCTTGCGCCGCTGTTCTTTCGGTGTCACGGCATGTCGGCGTGCAGATGTGGAGAATTGGGCAGGCAACGGCGCGAAGAGGCGAGGACGATGGATGCTGAGGAAGGACTGCCTCTGCAAAAAAGCGCCAGGGAGGCCCGCCCGCGAGAGCGCAGCACGACGACACACGACTGTCAACATCAAAAGTCGGTGTACACTGCTAGAATCACATCAAGTTATACGTAAAATCGCATGCATTCCACCAGGAAATACTATAGCTATGCAAGCCTGACATAAATAGCTAGACACTTCATAACGTGTACGGATACAAGCAACCTTGCGTCATATCGTGAACAACAAACAGCGTGAAATGCAGTACGAACCGTGCCAATCATGATGCAGATACAGACATGTAGTGGTACAGCGAGGCCATACAGCTCGCAGTGCCAGCGAAAAAGATAATGCACATGAGATCGAAAAAAAATATCTGCGGGTGGGTCCAAGTGGAGCGTGTGCGCGAGGCTGGGAAATGATGCATGCTTCATTGTCCGAGACGGGGGCCTGCTGTTCATGCCCATGCATTACAGCCCCACCACCGCTTTTCCGCCCCTCTGACGGCCCACTCTGAAACACTATCCGTCGTGGCGACGTATATCATCCCGCCCTGAGGGTCGAAGCACGTTCCCGCAATGTCGAGATCGGGGTTCTGTATCTGCTCCACCACAGGATTGGTGCGTGTGGTCGTTCGACGGCCGGGAAGAGGCGAATGGCGAGTATTCGTGTATCTCGCCAGGGCAGTGCCTCGGGATGGTGAAGGAGAGGTCTGTAGTGGAAGGTGGATGGAAGGCGGCGGGGAGGACGAGCGAGAAGGTGCACGCGAAATGCAATCTGTTTCTGCTTCATCCACGTCCATGCTGTCTATGTCTTCTCTTCCATCGCCATCGATGTCATGGTTACCGTGCGCGTGCAAGTTGGCAGTGCCTCTCGCAGAAGACTGTGGATAGATGTCTGCTCGATGGGAGAGATATGGACGGGCCGCCCGACGAGGTCGAGAAAATGCTTCTCGAACGTTTTCCTGGACCACGCTATCCCCAAGAGGCAAGGCGAGAATTTCCCCATAATTATAGCCCTCTCCGTCCTCGCCGTCCCGCCGCCGAAGGATGCGATGCGAGGGTCTTCGTGTGGAAAAGGGTACACTGTTGGGGAATGAATTGATGTGAAAGATTTCTTGTGTGCGAATCACACGCGGTGGCTGTGCAGTTTGTCTAGGGGGTGATGTGGCGGATGTGTGGGTCGCATCAGAAGTTGCGGGAGACATCGATAAAGGACGGGACGATGTTATATGCGATGCCTCTCGCCCTGCGACGTTGGGTACGCGAATGATCTCCTCTGTCTCGAAAGTACGAGCATCGATCACATGAAGGAGACTTGTGTGCTGCGTGAAACGTCAGGGGTGGCATGCTCCACCATGAAGATGGTCCTCACCTCTGTGAACGTCATGACCTCATGACCAGGGCGACCATGTGTGCCTCCGGCACCAAACTTAATACTGCGGACGCCCCAACCAGGGGCCTTTGAATTACCTCTTGTCCAGTCCCACGGATCATCGCTGAGCATGCTGATTCCATCTCCATTCCCAGGGTGCCCGACCGGCAGCCTGGTTTTATCGGTCTGAATGACTTTCATCGGTTTCGTGCTTCGCACGTCCCAGACAGCGACGACGCCCTCTTGGGAAGCAACGGCAAATTTCATGCCATCATGTGAGAATGCGGTGGAGAAGGATGCAGAAAGCGAAGAGGAGTAGAATCTGACATCAGGGGGCGGGACATTCAGTGTGACGATGGGAGAAAATGAGATACAAGGACCACCGGTGAGGTGGTGGAGATAAATCCGTGGAGAATCCCCGACAGAGAGAAGCGTTCTCCCGTCTGGGGATATGGAAGCTGAAAAGGGATGTGAGCGAAAGACCGAGAGGGGATAGAGCATGCGTACAATGATTGATGGGCTCTTCGAGCCTCAAGTTACCCGACTGCCAGAGGTCCTTTGGGCCTGATTCAGCGCGGACGGCTATGTCGTAGAAGCGCACGGTAGAGTCGTTGTTGCTGACGACGAGGCGAGGTTCCACGCTGCTCTGAGCGGATCTCGTCAGACTCAGAGAGCTGAGTAGTACTGAATTGTTGATCGAGCCCTGGAGTTTCCTGTAGTATTGCCAGATGGCATTATTGCAATGAAATGTATCTTCCCTCCGCTGAGATCGCGAAGAGGAGTGGTGGAGGGATATGTGGATTTCGGCGTCCTGGCCACCTGCGGCGAGGAGTGTAGTATCCGAGCCAGGAAGCTGCACGGAAGCGAGGGCATTTGGGATGAATGAAAGGTTTGCGATACTGCGGACGGCCTGGCGCGTGCGAAGGGGTGTGAGGACGTGGGCAGAGGGGATTCGGGAGGCACGCACGATGTCAGGAGAGTAAAGATCATGCTCTACGATGGAGTTACCTTGCACGTAGTTGACGAGCCCCGGCTCTCGAGGACATATGATGAGATCGCGAAGCTGGCTGTAGTGCGTGTGAGCGGACGAAGAAAGGGGAGGAAACGAACGTACACATGGCCGATGGTGACGTCGGCTTGAGCGATGTTTGTCGGCGTCGTGGACGCCAGCGACGACGAGAGGCGGGCCATTTTGACCCTCTTCGCGGCGGTGGTGACGTTTAGATGACTACGCGACGACACACTTCGACTCGGGCCGTCATTTACACACGTGCCTGACACGTGATCCGGGAACAGCTTTTGCACCGCCCTCGGCGCCGACATCGTTGACAACCACGATGTCCGCTGACGAACCCGCTCCCGCCCTGGCCGTCGCGAAGAAAACAAAGAAGCTCAAGCCGGCCAGAAAACAAGTCAAGGCTGGCGACGTCGACAAGAAAGAGACCGTCCAGACCGGCAAAGAGTACAGTCAGTCTTTTCTTATGCTTCCGTGTTGAGTCGTCTCTGATAGACAACAACAGACATATGGTACAACAAGTGGGCCGGTGGAGATCGCGAGGACAACTACTCAAAGTGGGTCTCATGATCAGGTTGTAGTGCTCCAGACTGACCGCACTGCAGCAAAATCAAGTCGCAGACGCGATGTAACATCAAGAAAGACAGCGGCCTCACGCGTGCCAACCAAACTGGGAACAAGTATTGCTGTCTTTTCTTTGCGCGCGGCTGCTGTCCGTATGGCTGGGAATGTAACTATCTCCACGTCCTCCCCGACCTAAACAACACCCTACCCGACAGTTCCAAGGATTGCTTTTCGAGGGACAAGTTTGCTGATTACCGAGATGACATGGGTGGCGTGGGCAGCTTCAACCGTCAAAATCGCACGCTATACGTGGGTCGGATCAAGGAAACTGGGCCAGGACCCGAAACGGAGGAGATCGTCAACCGTCACTTTAGGGAATGGGGAGAGATTGAGCGAAGTAGGTCCATCATTTGGTCGCATTCTGCCAGAAGTTGATGTCTATCAGCGCGTGTCCTGCAGTATCGAAGTGTTGCCTTCGTAACCTATGTATCAGAGCTGGGCGCCCAATTTGCCAAGGAAGCAATGGCATGCCAATCACTGGACAACGATGAGATCCTCAATGTCCGTTGGGCCACGGAAGACCCCAACCCTGTTCAGAAAGTGGCCGAGAAACGGCGTCTGGAAGAGATGGGTCAAGAAGCCATAAAAGCCCGTATGGATCCCCGAATCGTGGAAGCGATGAGGGCGGTGCGAGCGCTAGAAGACGGTGACGTAATGGACTATGAGGGAGAGATCGTGGAACCAGAGGACGATGACTCCCAGGCTCCTGATTCCCATGATCCGAAACGAAGGAAGATCGGTCTATCACCAGAAGGGACCCTAACCGAGCAGCCATCCACACCCGTTGGGCTACTCAGTGCGGACACATTGGAGGGACTGAGGTATTTTGCGGAGATGCGGAGTCGAAACGAGACCAGCCACCACTCTGAAAAGACGCCAGCGACCAGGCCTGTTAGGACAGGGTTGGGACTGGGAGACTATGGAAGCGATGGCGACGATTGAGTACTATGTTACATACGTCGCGTGACTCGGGATATTGATTATTGTTCTCGCTCGCCATAGGTGACCGGTTTCGTGTAATACATGACAGAAATGGCCTCGAAACGCGCGCCCCAAATTGGAGTGGCGTTGTTGGTTGTGTACCTTGGCCTTTGGCACGCTTCCACCTCGTGCAGGGTTCATAGGATCACAGCCACCTTGCCAATTTTGATATCCCGGAGAGTGCTATGGGTTCAACACGTTGCAAGTGCGAGGATGATTCGGACCGAAAGGAGTGAAAGCGGCGGGAGACGGAGCGCCCGTCGCAGTCCTTGTTTGTCGGATACTTAGAATGCAGTGTTGGACACCCACAACGTGTAATATATTTTTTTGACACGCGGCCACGAGAGGTGGCGGGTGAAATGTGGCAGGGAAGGAACGGTCACGTGATCAGCCATGGATGGCACCGCCATCCTTCTAAGAAACCCAACACAGCCGCTTTGACCAGAAGAGCGCCCAAAATTGCGGTGACTTGTTCTATGCAGAAACTTCCACATGGCCATTTACTTGCTTGTCCTGGCCCCGGGTTCGTCATTTTCAGCGTTTCATTCCACCCGATCTACCACATCTCACACACCTCGTTGGTTTCAGTCCTTTCCATGGGCGTCTGACGCTCGCATTCTTTGGTAGACGCACTGGCGTCTAGCGCTTGTCACCAAAGGCGCCCACCTATATAACCCTCTCGATCTGCCGCCTCCCCAACAGTTGACGCACATTTCCCTTTCCCCCCACATCGGTTCCTAGCCATGAACAACATCCCCTGCTCCTCCTCAGTCCCCTCCATTCGTATACTCGACGCAGACGATGCTTCTGCACTGTATGTCCACATGCTGTAGCGATCCGTTCCTGTCAACTCATCATTCCTTAGCCTGGGATCCGACTGGCTTCAGACAGAGATCTGCAGCAACATGTTCGGTTCTACCCAAGGTGACATATATCCCTACGTTCAAGCCTTGCAATCCGAGTGTAAGCTTCCCTCTTGTCTACCCTGTAGCGCCACACTCATCTTCCTCTAGACCCCCCCTCAAACATCTGCACTGAACTCGAAGAAATGGACGAGTTTGCGCACCTCGCTACCACCGGCCAGCTTTACATGACGGGTCCTGATTTCTCCCACTCGTACTCTGGCATCATCCAAGAGCACGGCATGTCCACAGCGGAACCAGGCCTTTCCCCCTCCAGCTTTGGCAGTCCTACTCCCTCGCCCTCCTCCTCTTTTGGCGGTTCATTGTCCCCCTCGTCAATCTATGATTACTCTACCCTCTCAGACTCCGAGTCTCCTCTGTCTCCTTCCCCAGCCACCCCTAATGGGCAATTTATATGGCCAACTCAGTGTCTTCCTTTCAACGGATCCCTTTCCACCGAATCCGTCAACACTTCCGCTTCCTTCGGCCTGCAGGGCGGGCCTCATCGTTCCCGCCCGCACTCACCAGCCTCTACTCGTCGTGGTCCCGTAGCTAGCAAGGCTATGCTCGAGGCTAATAGTCGTCGTCGTCGCCACCCTGCTCAATTCGAGTGTTCGGAATGCAAGCAAACTTTCACTGCATTATTCTCTCAAAAGCGTGAGTTCTCGCGCTGCTACTAGTTGGTGTGAATCTCAATGACGCCACATTGTAGGCCATATGCAATCGCACACCGGCGAGCGACCTTTTGCGTGTGCCATCCCAGGTTGCGACCAACGATTCTTCAACAGTAGCGATTGCAAACGCCACGAGAAGAGCAGGAAACGTCATAAGGGCATGATGCAATGATCGGTGTGACCTTGGTCCTCGCCTTTTTGCGTCGTAGCGTGTCGATCGATCGCCATGCTCCTAAATGGCCAATCACTGCCATATCTCCGCATTTCACACTCCACCCTTGCCGCCCAAATCCCAAATCTCTGACTCTTGATATGATTAATCATTCTGCATTAAGGACGGAACGAACTGATATACCCTTGGTCAATACCCCGCATTGCTTTTCTATATGTTTCGCTAGCTACCGTTTTTTGTATGGCCCTCCACTCGTTGACACTGTATTGACTAGACAGCTAAATGGCATTGGTATTTGTGACGACAAAACGGGTTGGGAACGGAACCCTGAAAGTCCTAGTCATCATGAGTCACTCAACGAGCTTACCGCGATCAAAGCCATACCATCACCGTGGCTATGTAATTCATTTGGCCTAGTCGGGCTCGCTGTGCGCGGGAAGCAAGATTCCACGGCCTCGTCTGTTGGCAGCAGCGCTTGAATTCGAAAGATCAAGATCGTTAACAATGAACACTGAGAGCAGAGCGTGGGGCCCGGATATAATCATACAGATCAGTGACGCAACAATGGTATCGTAAAGACCGTGATCGGAGCAAAAGAGTTGTAGGACACCGCAACAAAACGTTCAAAAACAAAGCAACCTGATGGAAAGAATACAGAGCGTGACGAGAACGTATCCCATCGTCTCCATCACCACCGTGCGAGCGATCACGCGTGGACGAGATCGAGGCTGAGGACTCGACGGGTCATAGGTGACGGGACGTCCGAAGCCGTCGGTCTGGTTCGAAAAGAAAAAAAAAGGAAAGGGAGGGGGGAACAAGGTCAGATATCGGACGCGTCGTCTCGCAGATCACGACGTACCAGTGTCAATGCGGGTGCGAGTGCGGGCGAAGGCGAAGGCGGGGTATCCGACTCGTTCCGCCGAGTCCACGTCCGCGGCTCACGCATCCATAACCATGCCGCGGTCGAAACGACCGGTGCCGTGAGTATACAGACTCCGAGGGCGCCTGCGCGGGCTGCGTGCATCGGATCGAGCGGTGGACGGTCGTCGGGACGTGTCCATCGCACGATCGCGACGCCGGCCGACGCAGCCGCGGAGGAGACGGCTGTCGCGGTCGCGAGCTCGAGGAGGACCGCTAGGTGACGCGATAGTGGGAGGTTGTTCATTTTGGGACCGTCGCCGCCCAGGAGCGCGACGAGAGAGACGATGACGAGGGTGGTGGGTGCTATCACGACGAATCCGCCGAGCGAGCCGGCTTGGAGGGACGATGGGAGGGGTGGGTCGTAGCCGTCGTGTCTGGCTGCTCTGAGTACTGCGTGACCGACGAGGAGGTTGAGAGAGCCATCAAGGATGCCGACCAGGATTATGCAGGTGGAGAGGAAGAGGACGCGGATGGCGAGCTGGGCGGTGACGTGGAGCCAGAGGGCGACGCCGAAAGTGGCCAGCCAGACACGCAGTGCAGGATTTTTTTCCAGTGGGTCGGACCCGGACGACGTCGTTGGGGGACGACGATCATCTGTATGGGAAGGCGACGGGGAGCTGAGATAGCAACGGAGTAGGCGATAAAACAAAAACATACAGTATTCGGATTGAAACGTTGTTTCGTTACGAACTTCATTGTTATGGTTTAGGAGAGGCGATTCTTGTCTCTGATGGGCGCTAGTGGCGGAGGTGCCAAAGAAGTTCTGACAATCGCCGCTAAAGTGCGATCTATCATCGATACCGCGTGCAAACCCTCTGTCGACAATAACAAGGCTTTCCAATAGCAGCGTCGCGATCGATCGACTGGCGCTAGACCTGACAAGGCGATTCGCCGAGACTCGGAGGACGCACCGAGGAATTGGAAGGGGTCCATCGTGAGCAACTTGACAAGGCGTCACACTTGGATTTACGAAAGTATAGCTGGTAGCCGATGACGTGGACGTCAGGGCTCTCGAGCACGAGCTCCGGACCGTGACTGCAGTCCGAACTCTGATTCTGACTCGGATGGCAGTACATGATCACAGTGTTCTTCATCACATACCACGGTCAGATAGGCTCCTCATCAAATTCCACGCACCGTGACCCGCGAAGCACTGCAGGTCATCACCAGTCCAGGTTCGACGATTTAGGGAATGCACCGCCAATATTCCCCGAGACAGTGATGGGCCCGCGAAGCGCTGCAAGTAGTAGTCCAGGTTCGATGATTTGGGGAAGGCACTGCCATTCCCCGAGACAATGGTGCATAAAATTGAAAGGTACGTGAACACAGAGCCACTGTTGTGCCGTGGGCCGTGGCGCTTGAAAGGACACGGCCGAGGATTTTCGATCATATTAATGATCATGTCGCATGCATCCGCCGCGGCCGGCGGCGTTTACCACTGGTCTTGGCAGTGCACTCACTGTCTCTCGGTGTCCACTCGGATTGCCATTCATAAATCCTTTTTGCACAGAAGACATAATATCCCGTTTGATGGGTCCGCGGCCTTGGATGGTTTTCTCATGGTTTGTTCTCTGCTGCGTGCTTCGGGCCCTATGAACGCAGTTGCGACCAGATTTTTATTTGGTGGCTTTTCGGCTTTCAAATCTCCAGCGAGGGATCAGCGTTTCCGAGTCATTGCCATTCCGTTGAAATTCGGTGGTAAGTGCTTGAATACTTTTCTGCTTAGTTTCCAGGCATGCATGCGGCTGGCTTCGACAAGTGGGTGGATGTCCCTCAGTTTTCATTCTTTCTTGAATCCATTTGCGTCCCATTTGGGTCAAACCCTGCCTCTGAGACAGGTTATTCAAGTCATAGTGTTCCCACAACCCTGGTGAGCTAGCAGTGCGTCACACACCTTGAGACTCCATTTTTATTCTCCCGGATACAATGAATTACCAAGGAAATACACACAAGTGTCTATGATGGTACATATATGATCGATATGATCGAGCATTGTCTCGGTTGGCTATCTGATCATCCTATTCCTGGAATGAGGCCACTTTTGAAACTGGGTGCTTTCCTTTTTCTGATTTATCTTATCTCGTCCGACTCACCAGACGTGCCATGCCTTATCCTGGTTCTCTACGCCAATTTGAAAGTGCACTGGCAGAAGCGTGTGCGAGGGGAACAAGATCTGGCGATCAGCTTGAAGCTCGCCAGATTGGCTACAAGGTGCCAATATCGATTCAGAACCTCTTATAGATGCAGTGATCACAGTGGCCCTGTGATGCGACGTCCTCAGGCTGGACCCTGTGCCCCCCTGGTGGAGGTCATCTGGATTTGTCCACTACTCAGACCTCCCCCAAAGGTCCGTAGGATGACCCGAATGCTATACACACAGCCGTAGGCGACAACGTCTGTCTACATCAAGAGGGAACCATCTTCCCTTGTCAAGGGTTCCTGATGGTAAAAATCCATTGCCATGTTCTTGCGGCCATTCGTTTGACTTTGCTTCGGCCGCCAAGATTAGGAAAGGAACGTCGTCGTCGACGTATTGAGTCTTGACACGGTTTCGCTTTGAACCGGCACATGTACATGGTCGGAAGAGCCAGAGGGCTGGAAAATGGGTAGTATATGAACTTCCTATCCATTTGATGAGCGGCGACTTGTGAAGTGGGTATCGCCTCCCTAGAGTTGTTTACCCGAGGCATTCACACGTTGTGGGAAATATCGAGCCTCGGCATGGTCGTTGGAGCAAGCAAAACTGGTGTGCAGGCGTCGTATGTGTGAGTGTTCCTACGCCTCAGAGGATCGTGGACCTGACGATACTTGTTGTCTGAAGTTCAGGCGCGCGAGCATGTACATCGTTTTTTCGGGTGGTTTCCAAGGTGGAGTTCATTGGTTCTCTGAACGGAGGGAACGGCATCGGCGTGCGCCACTAAGCACTCTGTATGCGTCCCAGTCCCTTTTCAAGACACCTCGAATAGCAGGAAGCCGTCTTGCAGCTACTCAGGACGTTATAAACTACTACAGGAGGCTCTAAGTGAATAGCCGGGCCCCTTTCCCTTTAATGATGGTGTGCCTCATGATGCTCGGCGCCATGGTAGTCAAGCGCATAGACTACAAAAGAATGAGCTACGCAAGTAACAGATAGAGGAAAAGTTCTCACCAGAACCGCATTCAGAACAGCGGCGGTTCTTGTGTTGACGAAGGGTGAACCAACGCAGTTCGTGTGAGTCGGCGGGAGAGCCGGTGCAACCGACGATGCGTTCAGTATCCTATAGAAGCGCGTCAGACCGTGCGCAGGTGCACGGTTGAAACGTAGTTTGACGTGAGGCTTACCAGAGAGTAAACCTTGACGGGGTCTGCGAGAGTTCCTTTGCGGCTCGAGTCGAGAGGTTGCAAATCAAAGGCCTCGTAGCCTTCTATTTCACCCATGAGCTGGAAACGCTCGAGACCGGTCGCCTGTTGCTCATCGGTTGCGATTTCGCCGGTTTTTCCACCTGGGCCGAAGAGCTGGGGAGGGGGAGGTCCCGAGCGGCGGACAGCAGAGGTTGAGAGCGCGCGGAGCGCAGGAGAATGAGATGGACGGGGGGCACGAAGGGCGACTGGGCGGGCGGCGCGGAGAGCGGTGCTGAGCATGACTGAATTGCAGGCAAAGTGAACGATGGCACAAACCGGGACGAGTGTGACGCAGAAAGCGCCTTGTCACATGTAACACCGTGACAACATTATCCCTTTGAATAAACTTGACACCTTCAGAGGGCTTGATCGCTGGGAAGCCTACCGCAGCCCAGTGAGTCCGGAACAGATGGTGGTGCGCACGGACAGTCTGTTTGAGCTCATTAGAGGTGACAGACAGTGTCGCCGTAATATCAAAGACTCTAGTCCCGCGTTGTATTCCCCCAGTGAGATTCCACATCTTCAAGGCCACGTAGTATGTACACAGCGCTCTGCAGGTTATCCCCTCCGATGTATAGCTGGCCTCTAGATTCTAGACGGGGAGGACTTGCCCTCTTCACATTGATTAGTGATTCAAATACGTCACGCATCCGTGTCGTGTCGCACCTCGATCGGGAAAATGATATTTTACAAGATGTTATGGTGAGTGCTACTTCTAAGAGTAACTAAGTGCGAGTGCGTACGAACGACCGGCCTGAGACACTACTGGTGCACAATCGACGAAATTATAATAAGGATGAATGCGAATGAATTAATTGACGCAGGGGAGGAAGACAAAAATTGTGATACTATCGCAACTCTGCAAACCCGACTCGAGGGTTGTCACCAAAATCAAATGTAGTATAGTAGGCCTGGAGAAAAGTGTTCCCGATCATCCAGAACTCTGGTCATAGATAGAGGAATCGGTGATCTACACAAATGAATGTTGGATAGAACGCCTCACCAGCATTCGGTTCGCCAGCCATGATGCTGCTAAAACACAAGTCCGAGCCCGAATGAACCTTCCCAAGGTTGAGGAGTTTGGGAGGGATCTGAAACGTCTTGTCGCCAAAGCTAAAGCTGATGGCCGGGAATGAATTGCATGGAACTACAAGGTGTTAGCACGACTAAACTGCGAGAACCAATCGACACTTACAGGCATAGAGTTTTTCAACTATCTGCTTACCACCGAGGGCATAGTACATGGCGGCAATTCGAATCGGATCGCCAACTATAAAATTGCAGCCAGTGTCGATGATGGCGGGTACCTTGGTCCTGTACCAAGGCTCTAACCCAGCCAATTTCCCCGTGTCATCTTGAATGCTCCTTATGTTTATTTGCCAGAATCCCTGAATGGCTGATATCAGAGGAACCATTTACGTTCAATGAGGTTGCATCTCACCGGCACGGTCACATAGGTATATGTGAATTCACCTCTATAATGGTCGGGGTTAACTCCACCGACGTACAACTCGCCTCCATCAGAGGCGAGCATGAGTGAAAATACCGGCTCGATGACCTCGTCGTAGACGAGGGTTGCTAATAATGGCTTAGATGCAATCGGAAAAGCCGAGATAGACCGGAAGGCTAGTCCCAACTGGCCGTCTGGAACCCACGGATCGCCGTCCCAGAATGGTTTACGAAAAGAAGATGCAGCACCAAACGTCTGTTCGTCAGCCTGCTAGGCAGTCAGAAGTGATTTCATAAACGATATGATACATACAGTGAAGCCAGAAATGGTTACATTGTCCACATATAGTATACCCGAGGCACTGGATCCATCGGCATACACCATGGAGAATTCCTTGGGTTGTCCATTAACTACCGTTCTAAAGCGGGAAGTGCTTGACGCATCTGGATCCCAGGGAGTGTGACCCACGCAAGTAGTACATTTGGTAGATATCACGAACGTATCGCTGCTCCAAAATTGAACAAGCAAGCCAGTGGGTATGCTCGACAAGAAGTACTTACCAAGCCCCTGTGACGATTTCGACTTCACGAGTGGGATTAGTATAAGCGTATGTCAGGAGCGTGAAGATGGATTACCAGCAAAGGTCTTGGGGGGAGAACCAATTGAAATCTTTCCAAGCCAGATCTGCTGCCGGTCACTTGTCAAAGGGATACCAGCCCCACGCTCTCGTATGCCAATGCCATTCACAGCATATGGGTGGGTCGTTCCCATGTTCTTCTCATAATTGTCGAAGCCACGAAGAACCTTGCTAAAAACAATCCCTGAGCGAGAGCGAACGCAATGTCACCGTACGTAACCTACGCGTTGAGTGATGCAATGTGAGTTATGACTCGGAGTACATCAACACCAGCACTATTCTCTGGATTCGGGAGGGGAGCGTGTTTGGTGAGTTTGATGGCGATGCCATTGCTTTTGACCACCGGCTTGGGTACTGCAGCGGCAAAAACAGCCAGTGGAAAGATGGCTGTGGATAATGAAAATCGCATGATTTTAGTGGGAAGATGTTCAATTGATCAAAGCCTTTACGAGGATTCGCGTTGACTTTCTGATTTCAATGTAGGGCCTCGTAGTCACGCAACGATGCAGCAGATCATGGGTAATTACGGAACTCATTGTTCCGGTCAACGATTGAAACATTGATGATCTGAACGGGCATCAATAATAATCAGTATGTAGAAGACGGTTTACAGCTCCGCAACCATCGTGCCGCCATTGTAAAACGCGTTGATTCAAATCCTACCATCATTTTCGCGCTCAGTATAGCATTGTAATACTACCTGCCAGCCGTCCTGGACAATGATGGCCGTCAGCAGATGTGATGGATGCAGCATGACCTACTACCGGCATAGTCTCGTCCCCAGACGCTGGAGACACTTGTGACAGTTGTCAAGTCAGCATAGCAATCCGTCGATTGACGCTGCTTTTCAGGCTCCGACGACGCGACTACAAAGACCTCGAGCGCGTCGTCAAGCGTCCGTATCCCCTTTGCAGCATCATCTTCATCGACTGAGTTTCCAATTGCGGTGCAGAAATGTATATAATGGAGCATTTTTCGTTCAGCTCGTTCAAACTCGTTTCTTCGATATCACTCAGCCACACGTCGACGATGAGCTTGAACCACATAGTTTAATGTATTCATCATGTCCCCCCCCGGCTCTGGTACCGAATGCACTCCAGTTTATTCCTCGCACATCACCAATTGCCCATCTCGTCACTCCTGCTTCTTCCGTCTCTCCATCCCACTCACCCGTCTCGTCATATTCGGACCGCCCAATGTGATATCGTCCCAATGAAATGCTTTGTCCACGAAGCTCCTTGCCGCTTGCGGGCTTCATAAAGCCATGCACTCAATGGTTCCCCATCGTCCTGTCTGAAAAGATTGGCCTCGAATACGATACCGATCTTGGCAGCTCAACGCTCTGTCGGCGCTTCATCTTGCAACAATATGCTTGCCGCTGCCCGCCTCAACCCAATTCCGTACAAGGCTGCAGCTTTGTTATCGATTGAGTCAGGTTTCAATGTTCACAACTTGAAGGTGCCGGCGGACAAGTTGAAGATCAAGAATATGTCCCTCCCTCCTCTCCCTCCTCTTCTGTCTGATTTTGGCATCAAAATCCATGCAAGACTGGCAGTGCTAAGATCTGTCACGGGTATACCCGCGGGTGTGACACCGACGACGACGACACACGCATTGGCAGCTTGAAACACCGACGCAACGGCACCACGAAGACGACGACGAATGAATTAATGACGGACGGGGCACCACGTCGCGTCAATTGACGCAATGGAGTGCCGCGACGCGACGACGATATCTGACGCAGCGGGATGCCATGATGCGACGACAAGACGATACACGTCTTCACGGGTATATGCCCGTACCCGTACCCGTGCCAGTGACAGACCCTAAAGTCTTAGACTGCTACTATTCGAATCTGGTCATCAACGAAGTTGTTGCCTCCAAGTCACCACAGACGTTTCTTTTTGCTCGTACTACTAACAGTTCTTACCTAGCTAAAATGTATTGTTTACTGCATACCCAGTTAGTAAGGTAGTCGTCTTGCGGAAACCTCGAACATCACGTGACAAAACGTTACATTGCGTTACAAACGGGACACGGAATATAAAACTCAAGACTGAAGGGAAACGGAGAAAGTAGTCAATACAAAAAATGAAGAAGAACATGATGTACATTTCGTATTAAGTAGAATGAGAAGCCGTTTCGTCTGAGAATTGTTATTCAGTTATGCGAGACTTTGAAAGTGATACAACCGAGAATCCCAATGTCCGCCATGGCCGAGCGAAGTGCCGACGGTTGTGCCGTTGCATTTTGATTAGCTTTGCTATGCGATCACGCCGTTTTATTGATGCTTATAGGCATGGTCTCAACGGCACACAGGCAGCATGGGCTGTAAAAAATACCGTGGCCATCGGGTCCTCCCCACATCATTGATGGCAGATCTCAATGAGCTGATGGGCCGGGCAGTCTCTGCATGACTCCAACTCAAACACGTTTATATAGACCTCAATTGTATGTCTAAATTGGAACCAGTACATTAATAGTCCGGTGCTCCGACACATCCGGCATGATGCGGCATGAAGTAGCAAACTGTCAGAATCCTTGCGTCACAATGTGTCACAACCACGTGATGTTCGAGGTTTCCGCAAGACGACTACCTTACCTCAAGCTCAAGTACGGTCCGGCTCAACGTAAAATATATTTGGCAGATCGCGATCAGATTGGCGTTGTCCGGGGAAGTTCAAGGAACGCACCCGAGCAACACAGTTGCCATTAGGGATGGAAGAAAGTCGTATCGGCGGCCCGAGCTCGGGTGTACCCTAATCTTCTCATTTTCATCTACAAGTGCCATGGACATACAAGACATCAGATTAACTTGTAGACCATGCTAAATACCAACATAAATGGGACAAAGCTCAAATACCAGCCTGAGTGGAGTATATATATATATATATGCAGTTCGTGCAAAGTCAATACACTGCCAACTGTTCTCTGTGCAAGTATCGGTCACCGGACTGGTCGTATGTAGTCGATCGGATCATAATTCACTTACTTGAGGACTTGTGGCCTAGTCCACCACCGACCTGTTCATCATTTTGTTAATTGCGCTCCACCACCGCCTTGAAACGACTCGTACATGAATCACCACTGTGCGCATGGATGCCTTCCTCGACGGTTACAGGGTGTCAATGGTATATCACGTCTTCAGACCAGATCAGAACTCACAATGAATAGGTTTAGCAATGAGTTTGCGGCGGAGGTCTCCGATGAAACCATTATCAAACAGGAATAGTTCAGATTACACAGGATCGTCTTGAAGGTGCAGCTGTGGGTTGCCAATATAAGTGGACGTCCATGACTCATGTTTTCATTACCTGAGAGGTATTGCTGAGGTCACGTATGTACAGCGCTCAGAGCTGTTGTCTCCCTTGGTGTATTGGTCGCCGCTATATTCCAGACAGGGAGACCCTCTTCATATTTTGACTAGCGATTAATATACGTCACGCATTCCGTGTCGCTCTTCGATCTGATTTTAAGAGATGTTGCGATGAGTGCTGCTATGTACTAAGTGCGAGCGCGTACGAGCGACCGACGCCGCGAGCTGAAGGTGGTCAGGGTACCTCATACGACGATGAAGACTCGCCTGGGACACCAAACACACGATCTCCACAACACGAGAAGCCCACTGCACGACGCTAGACAAGCCCCGGAGTTTTGAGCTCAATGAGGAGAGTAGAGACTCTGGTTGCACAAGTAAGAGCGACGAGACAACTTGAATTACCATGAAATCACCAACACGTGACCGTTCACGTGAATGGCGCGATACTATCGATCAACATGTGATTTCCGCGGAGGTGTTACTATCAACGCGGCTGACCTTTGTGATCTGGAATCAGCACTGTATGTACCCATCATTTCTGCCATTTTGTGTTCCGAAGCCACTGGCAGAGGCTAACACCAACTTAGCCTGCCGGCTCCGTCAAAATGCTGGCATGCATCGCTTTGAATTCCAGAATACCCTATCAGGCATGCGTTTACGAACATTACGCTCATGTTCTAAGCGGAGGCGAATATTATTAACAACTCTATTCGCTTTTTACCCGCCGCCCTCTAAGTATACCCTTTCCTTAATTCTGGTCTCGCTGCAATTCTCCAGGGCTTAGCAGACCTCTCAATGCCAACAGTCGACATTCCTTCCCGTCCAGGCTCCCCAGAGTCCGCCACGCTAGTCGTCCTCCAAGGCTACGATAATCCAACAACCTCGACCGATTCGTCGCAGGCCGCCGGTCTCACTCAGGCAGATATAGTAGAAGAAGACACCACCCCGGTCGACTCACCATCTAGATCGGATTTCAGGCTCTCAGCCATATCATGCTCATCCACCGTCAACTTGGTTCCGCCGCAGCCCGAACCTGGGTCTCCCCCTCGGGGCGAGTTTAAGGAGTCGCCTTTTTTCCATCCTAAATGGAGTTACCCCTCACTACCAGAGCTTCCGCTTGATCGGCAGGGAGTTGATTTAACGGACGTCGCGAGCAAAGGCAAACCCAACATGCGGATGTGGGAGGGCTGGAAAGTCATCATATGTTGCTCGTGTAAGAATCAAGGCTCAGTGAACGTCTTTGGGGCTAAACATAAATATTGTCCTGATACAGGGCTAAACGTCTTGCTATTA